>PVIC010013325.1:0-38198 GCA_004025085.1 Thryonomys swinderianus
AGCTGCCTATTTGTTGGCTTCTGGGTACTGACGCAGACAGAGATGGCAGGATCTCAGCTGAGCCTTCAGGAGTGGACAGTAGGCAGCGGGCGGCGCCTCCCCCGCACCGAGAAATCCAACTCGGCCAAAAGGAACTCTCTGTGTGGCTGCTCCCTTCCTCAACTGCTCTTTTCTGTGGCTGTAATTTTCCCTCCCTGACTAAGCCATGAGTAAGAGATGGAAGAGGAAGAGGTGGTTTAAAGTGGAAGACAATGACTTGAGTTGAGCTTGCATCTGAGGTTCTGGGGGACAGGGGGGCTGAGTCACCCCTACTCCCTTCCATGAGTGCTAACCCAGCCAGCTCCCCAACCTGAGTCCTCTCCGAGCTCTCCTTCCGGTCTGTCCCCTCCCCCCTTCCGTCCTGATCTGTGCCCAGTTCCCCGTGCTTCGGCGGTCACTCTGACTGAGAAGCCTGTCTGTCTCGCAGCTTGGAGGGCAGGAGTCCAGGACGGTAGCTCCGGCCAATCTGCGCCCCCTGAAGGCTTCTGCACTGCTTTTAGACTCACCAAGCTGCAGAGTCTTCCACGGAGAGAGTGGAAGAGGCCACAGGACCTAAGCCGTGTGCTTAACAGAGGAGCGGGATGGGCCAGGCAGCTCCAGGAGCCTCTATCACAGCATCAGGGTGCACATGCCCCAATCACTCACACAGTCCTGCCGTCACCACCCCTGCCCGGGACTGGTACACTGTGGACTTTGGAGGAATGCAAAGCACTGCACAGCAAAATCAAGCAAAGCACTGATCCATCCAGCCCGTAAATCTGAACCAGAAAGTGATTTCTGTTTGTGGAAGCTTCAGTGATGATTCTACCTGCTTATCAAAGAGGCCTCTGCAGGGCTGAGGGACAGCCCAGCCCGCCTGGTGGTCCCCGGACCTCTGAACTTCCCTCCAGGTTCATGCTCTGCCATAGCTCCACACACTCCTATGCAAGAAGACATTCAAGCACTCACGTCCTTTCCTCTCCTGCCTCCTGCCTAAGGCCCTGTCCTCTGGCCTCTCTTCTCCTCTACTTAGATTGATCTGTCCCGCAGGGCTGAGTGGGAAACCCAGTTTCTGCGGGCCCTTCCCAGCCCCTCCCTGAAGACGTGCTCTCCCTCTCGAGGGCCTGAGAACATTCTGGACACTTATGTCACATTTGGCCTCAGATCAAGAGGACCCCTTGACTCCCCCACGGTGCCACCAGAATGTCTGTGTGGGCTCCCTGGAGACTTCTCTCTCTTCTGCAGGAGGCTTGACACATGGGGACCTCGGACAGAGGGTGACTGTAGGGTTTGCTACCATTTACTGCCCAACTCGAACACCTCCGAGAAAAGCGAGCGCTATCAATGGCGACACTGTTATCAGGGTGACCGGGTGACGTTCTTGGTGATTTGGGCATTCCGTCACCTACCGAAGACAAATTATGCCCAGAGGGCAGTTGGTGAGTTCAGCAGCAGTGCTGGATGGGAGAACCATGGGGAACAAAAAGAGCAAGTGGAAGGAGGAGGCCAGGTTGGGGCTGGTTTCATTGGGGTGGTTCCACTTGAGGGGAGCAGGCCCTGAGGGACCTCAGGAGGGGTTGGTGGGTCAGGGAGTCCACAGGGACGGAAGTGGCCTAGGGAAGCCACAATAGTAGGAGCCAAGGAATCGCCATAGTGGGGATGTTTGTAACCCAGCATGTGGGTGTGGCTCTGGCTCAAACTGGTAGGGATGGGTCACAGGTTAGATGGGGATCCCAGGGTTAGAGCCAAGAGTGTGGAGTAGGCAGGACCACAGGCAGAATAGCCCTGAGGTGGTGTCTGCGGGCGGGGGGGGGGTGGCTTAGGAGAAGGCCTGAGTGGGTCCACACAGAAATGGTCGTCTTTGGGATCCACAGGGCTGGCTCCAGGACCCACAGGTACCAAACCCATCCAGTGCCTTGTACCAAATTGTCAGGAGCAACCCTAGTGCATAATTGGGCCAAGTTTTCCTGCTTGCGGACCAGCTAGGACATACCAGGAACTGAGGACTTAATTCTTTTTTTTAATTGAATTCTTTATTGGTACAATTTATATACATCTCACAATCACATATAACACTGGGGAATTTGTACTGTATATGATACAAGTTAATTCTCATTTTTACCCATACCCCTACCCACCCATACCTCCCTACCCCCTTTATATATACTCTTTTATTTTCTTTCTGTATCATATTTATTCCTTCCCTTCATTACATTCCCACAGCAAATTTCCTATGAAAATTTCCCACTCTGTAAAAGCTGTCATACTTTCTAGAGCTCATTTGCATCTACAGGTGTTCATGTCAAAGAGAAGATCTGGAATTTGCCTATCTGTGATCTATTAGTTCTTATCTTCATCTGTGGTAACAACAAAGACCACCGGTCCCACACACTGTGATGCTCCAGGAGAGAACCACACCAGGATCTTCATCTATGTAATTCCTCAAGGACTATTGCTGACCTCTGCCCTGCCCTCCAAGTCTTTTATTACTGAGATGTACATAATACAAGGTGTGGCAAGGGGGGGTTAGAGGCATCCTTGCTGCCCAGGGTAGCATAGATCAGGCCCACGCTCAACTTCTTCTCTAAGCCTCATTTCTATTTATTAATTAATTCACCTTGTGCTGTCGGGCTCAGGGAGACAAGAACATAACTGCAGAGGTCCTGGTAACTTCCCCTTCCCTTGCTCCCTACATCAGACAAAGAATGAGCGTGGAATCACACACTTCCCTGGGCTTGAAATCACCTCTAGATGACTTAGGATACTCTGTGCGAGGTATGCGCTCCTGAATAGTTGTGTTTTATTGTATTATTGTGGGAATAGTGACCATGTTTAGTGCAGATGCTAGCCTTGTGAGACACGGCACATGGTGCGAGGCTGGGTGCATCTGTCTCAGTCTAGGATGGCACAGAAATATCAGTGATGGAAAGCTGAGCTGGGAATAGCAGAGGAGGAAGTAACAGGCTCCTGAGACTCAAGAGAGTCAAATGTGGCTCTTGCTATAGAGAATAAAATGAGGAAGACAAGGGAAAGGCAGCTTGGTAAGCAGAAGAAAAGCTCAGCTGTGTCCACACTGAGCGCGATGCTCTTGTGGGTCATGGAGATGGAAATGTGCAGTCAACAGCCACAGACAGTTCCTAGGGAGTGGGTTGGGTCAGATTCAGAACGGGTTTCCACCTGTGGGAGAGTGTGATCCCCAAGAGCAGGTCTTGGGAAAGGCCCTGATGGTGGGGGTGGAGCAGGGGCGGGGCCAGCCCAGAGTCCTGAGGGCTGAAGGAAGCTTCCAGAAGGAGGCAGCCAGTTGTGTCAGCTTATGCAAAAAGACAGACAGAAGTAAAAACACATTCAGTGAAAATGGCTTTGGCAATTAGGGTGATAAACAAATTAGGGTGATAAAAAAATGAACCAGAAGTGAGTTTCCCTGGCCAATGACATTGCCTAGACTGACAAGGTGCATAGGTCAAAGCTACATTGACACCATGCGTGTTTCCATCCACAGAACGACCAAAGAGCAGAGCAGTCGGAGGTCAGCTGTGAGTGGTTCTAATACTGGCTTCTGATGCCCAGCTGGGGAACCCGAGGCTCAGACACTCACCTGGGAGTCCCTCTGTCACTCACAAGGCAGCAGTATTGGGCATAGAACAAAGAACTCTTCTTGATATAGATTCCATCACAGTGATACCTGAAAATAAAGGTTGGGTTTAAAATTATGTCAAGGCCCTGACACGCACAGCACAGGTGGTGAACAAAGGCCGGGAACCCATCTCTCATCTTCACCGGTCACTCCACTCATTTGGAAAAACTGATCAGTCACCGGCCTGGATGAGCTCTGGTGGGTGGACGAGCTAGCTCCTGCTACGGATAATCCTGGACCTGTGATAATTCACTGTGGGGGTTTTTGGCCTTACAGTGATGGGAAAGCTATCCTCATTCAAACTGGGGATTTTGAATGTGGACCTTTTCCCCAGGGTGGTGATAAGCGCTGTGCCTCTCGCCATGTTGGGTGGCAGGAGGAGCCCTGGGCATGGTCACAGAGGGGCGCACCTCACCCTCCTCGTTGTGCCACTCAACAACTGGAACGGGAGGTGTTAGGCCCACTTGGCTTCCCACCTGCTGTGGACAGGGGCCTGGCTCAGCACCACAGTCATGCTGCCCTCTCATCTGTGTGCTTTCCTCCGGCCCAGCTCTCTCTGAGCCCTGGAGACTACAGAGCTTCAGAACAAGACCTTCCTGGGCCTTGCTGCCCATGTGAGGTGCAGCACACCCCGCTCTGGGGCCGGCAGGCAGGGGAGGGAGGGACTCTTTTAACTCAGCCAACCCCTCTCACTGATTTCCCATCCAGATTTAACACAGTGGACAAGGGACTGTCATAACTGTGACAGACGACGATGCCCCTGACAATGCTGGAATTTCCTCTCTGAAAACTGAAAGGTAGAGCCTGGCCCCTGAGAATAACCAGACATGGCAGCAGCATGACCACTAGAAATTCTAGCTCGCTTGGTATCAACCTGAAGGAATGAAAGCTGGCACTCTTAGGGAACCTGCACACTGATATTTACTGTGGCACAAGCCCCAGTAGCCAAGGTTAGTACCAGCCTCAGTGCCCATTGGCAGACGAATGGATAAAGAAAATGGGGTGAACCAATACACAGTGCAGTAGTGTTCAGCCATAAAAAGAATGAAATTTTGCAGGAAAACAGGTGGGGCTGGGGGTCACCATATTGCATGAAATAAGACAGACTCAGAAAGACAAATGGTGCATGTTTCCCTAATGTGTGGACCTAAGAAAGATGACATGAAAGTAGAAGGAAGACTATTATTATATGGGAGGAAGGGAAGAGAGGGACAGGTGGGTGTGGTCTTGTGCACACACTGAAATGTAGTATTTGAGATTCATAGGCACTAATAATAGAAGGAAAGCATTTAAAAATTCAGCAAAGAAAACAAACTTTAGTTCAAAGGATAATTAATTCATTATTCCATGTGTACAATTACTTCAGTATTTCAATAGAGATTTTACTTATCTAAATATTTAAATTGTGGAAACAAAAAAATAAGTGTGTCCAGTGACTTTTGTATCTCCTCATGTGGTCACCTGAGTGCTTCAGACAGAAGACTCAATTGGAGCTACTGGCGCTGTTTGGTCAGATCTGTTACATAGTTTGTGATTCCTGAAATCCTTGTTTTTAACATGTCAGGGAAAACGAAGCTAGGACGCTACCTGGCGCTGCCTCTGGTCCCCAGCCTGCGGGTGCCGAGATCCGGGAAGGCCAGGCGCACGAGCTGTGGACAAAAGCCAAAGTTAGGAGGATTGAAGGTCCCGCGCAGAGAGGCAGATGCCTCACTCTCTTAGACAGCTCCACCCACTTTCTCCTTTCTGATTATAAAGAAAATTAATAGAAATGAGACTGGAGAAAAAAAAATCAGACCAGATAGATTTGGAAAAGACAACATACTGCTGCTCACTATGTTCAAACCCCAGTGCTAAGAAAGGAACCCTTCTCTTTGTTGGTAGCAATGGAAACTGTTACAACCACTGTGGAAATTAACATGGAGATTCCCCAAAGACTAAAACTAGAAATTCCATTTGACCCAACTGTTGTCCTTCTGAGCACCTTCCCAAAAGAGTTAAGGGCATCATATCATAGTGACACATACCACACACAATTCATAATGGAGAAATCTTGTAAGCCTGCAGTAACACCTCAGCTCATGAATGTTTCTGTTTGCAAATAGTTTTGCTTATAAATAGTGTTTGGCAAAATCTTGCTTCCATCTGCAAACTCCACACTGGGTGACAAACACAATCATGGTCATCTCCATGTAAACGCAAACACAGTCAAGTTTGTAAACTGAGGTCTACTGTATATATCTATCACTACATGAATGCATAAAGAAAATGTGGCATTTATATGCACTGGAGTACTACGCTGCCAGAAAAAGGATAAGACTGAAGCAATGATAGACAAACAGATGCATCTTGAGGTCATAACATTAAGTGAAATAAATCAGACACAAAAGGAAATATTGCATGATTCCTCTCATGTAAGAAATCCAAAGTATAAATAAAGGAGGAAAATAAAGGATAGGTAAATCAGAAACAGGGAGATAGATGTTTTGCAATAGGGAAGGGAACTAAGATGAAGGGAAGGGAGGGGCAGGAAAAGGGATGCAAAAGGAATGAAGATGGGTCACACACACACCATCTCCCCATGAGGAATGTAATCACATACTGCAAACACGGACATAAAATTGAGAATAGAAAAGCCCAGTGCTGGGGCTGGCAGTGGCAGCTCACATGCTGAGCCTCTGTCCCCAGCACCAAAATGAAATGTGTCCACTTTGTTGTCATTTGTCCAGGTTTTCTCGAAGCCTCAGCACGGGCAGTGCTTGAGCATCTGTGTTAGATGGCGGCCCCACAGCAAGCACGACTGCTGCTCTGCATTCTGCCTCCCCAGCAGCATCTCACCATTTCCTCTGGTTATTAAACTCCCCTAGAAATGGGGGTTGTTCAAGTTGCGCCACAGCCCATCCTGTGAGCTGCTTCCACTGCTGCTGTGAGAGGAGTGTTCACTTTGTGTTATTCTCTACCTAACTTTTTTGTGTTGTTCTGTGGTCTTGGGGATTGAAATCATGACCTCGCACTTGCCAGGCAGGCAGTGTCTTTACCAAACTTTCTGTTTCAAGGTTGCACTGGTGAATGCTTTGAAATGCTAGAGAATTGTAGCTACTTCTGACTCACTTTTCTCATTATGGGACTGATACTCTGCCTGTGATCCCTGGATATCTGTCCCAGTTTCCTCATCAGAAGAAGCCCATGGTATGCGTGGCGTCTAGGGTGAACACAGAGCCCCAGACAGCAGTGAAACTGCAAGACAGACCAGGCACACTTTATGATGGTCTGCTATCTGGTGGGGCCACTCAGCCCCACTGCTGTTTGGCTTCCCACTGTCTCCCTCTGTCCAGTTGCATCAGACCCAGAGAGCAGTACTTAACGGAAACACGGTGAAACTCTGTCTGACTCTCACAGGAAGATGATATCAGCCCAGGCATAGAAGGCACAACCATCACAAGTCATCACTGTGCTCGAGAGTGCAAATTGAGGATGGATCTTCACTGGGGTGTGGGCAAGACGGATGGAAGAAAAGAAACAACAGAGGTTAAAGCCAAAGTCACCAAGTGTAAACAGAATGAAAAGCCAGACGTTCTGTCTTCACTAAGACATCTTCAGAAAGTCACTCAGAATCTTCCTATATGTCCAGTTGGAAACAAAATCACGATTCAGAAAGCTGGCACCTACAGAAATTATTAGAAAGCCTGCAGCAGGCTCAGATGTGACATCCTGGGAACAGATGCGGCATCTCAAAAGGAGACACAGAAGTAAACTTCTTGGTTGCCTGGCGATACAATAATCTGCACATTGTATACTATTCAGTAACTCCAGCTTCAGATTATCCTGCGATTTCATTTGTGAGCAGGTATGTTACAGTTAAAATGAAAAATAAAACTCTTAGATAATTATCTGCAAAAAATACAATGAAGTTTAAAAAAAAAGTCATAATGGAAAGGGATGCCCCAAAATATGGAACGTTTTAAGCACTGATAAGACACCACAAGTAGAGAATTCCCCACTATAAAACTTTCTTTCAAGCATAAAATTAAACTAGTACATAAAATTACTTCCAGCTATGTGGATAAGGTATATGAAACAGAAGTGAACTCTGAGTTTAGATTTGGGCCTCACCTTATTAGGGAGCCTCACGATATCTCATTATACCCTTGCAAATATTCCAAATCTAAAACACTTCTAGCTCCGTGCATTTTGGATAAGGGATAGTCCCCTGTTCTCCAGCAGAAAACAGCCTGTGATAATTTGTACACACAAGAGATGCCCACAATCAGTGCTTGTACAGAAGTGATTTACTTCTCTGGTAATCCAGAAAATGCATCCAGAAACAGGTGGATATTGTTTTTACCTAACAGACTTTTCTGGAACAGGAATACACAGGTTAGAGTAAAAATGTCCCTAGGGCAGCAAGCTGATTGTAACTGTGTACAGTTTGCTTTGGGGAGCAACGTGGCAGTGCCTTAGTTCCTTTCTTGTGGCTGAGACACAACACCCAACACCCGTGATTTAAAGGAGGAGAACTGTATTTAACTTACAGTGTGTAAGGATTTCAATGTGTAATGATTTCAATCCATAGATGGCTGGATCCATGGCAGGGTGGTGAGGCAGAAGGGCCTATCAGACAACTGCTCATGGCCTGTCAATCAGGGAGCAGAGAGGGATGGAGGGGAAATGCTCCCAGCCCCCGCCTCCAGTGACCACATTCTCCTGTCAGGCTTCACCTCCTATGGACACACTTAGCTATAAACTTCCTAGAGACTGATCCATCAATGAATATCAAGCCCCCAGCATCCAATCACTTCCACAAAGCCCACCATGAGCACAGGGGCTTTAGAGGGATCTCCAGATATAACCGTAACAGCAGGTTGTGACTGAGGATCTATCCCAGGGAAATGATCAAGTACAGAGAGAGGTTTATATTACTTGGAGCAAAGAAAAATTACAGACAACCTGCATCTCCAGTGAGGAATGGGGTTAAATAAATTATGGTATAGCCCAAAAAACATTTCTGCAACCTGCACTTGAAAGTGCTTTAATGTTTATGACATTTTGAGCAAGAATAGGCATGATAACAATAAAAGTTAATACTTTTTGACTGCCAGGATGCTTTATTTTTTTTTATGTATTTCTTCATTCAGTCCTTATATGAGCATCATGAAGTAGAGACTGTTATTGTTAACATTATTATTGTTACTAATACCCTCACAGATGACAGTGGAGGGACAATGAGATAAAATAGCTTGCTCAGGGTTACAACCTAAAACCTGAGCTCAAGCTTGGTGCTGTTAAAAGTTATGCTGTTTAGCTGACTTTCCACCCTGTGTCTGCCTGTCTACCTCTACGCATCTCTGTCTTTCTATCTCCATAACTATCTTTATAAGTACCTGTACATTATCTTTATGTCTGTCTAGAGTTACCTACTTCTGCAGGTATTTATCTTCCTGTCTATCTCTGTATCTATCACTCAACCCTCTATGGATCTGGGTATTCATCTCTCAATCCTGACAAGGAAACACCATTAAAGGAAAGTAACTGAAGAAGGCTTAACCGAGGGTGTCTTTATTACCACTGCACCTGGAGGTGGGGAAGCAATGAGAGCCCTTCCAGCACCCAAGGACAGCAGGGGCGACAGAAATCCAACTGGGTAGAAGTCCCCAGGGAGGGCCCTCCTCTCTCTGCATTCTGTCTGTTCATCCATCTGTCCGTCATCCTTCCCCACACCTGTCTGCCATCCATCGTCTGTTCATCTGTCCCTCTGTTTGTCCATCCACTTAGTATCCGTGTGACAGGTGCAGGTGGTGTCCTGGAGCACTTGGCCAAAATTTGGCTCTACACCTCCAAAAGTCCTCAAGGCTACACACGCGTGTTCAGTTGGCCAGGAAGCAGCGTGAGGCACTTCCTGCTCAAGCGGGCCTCTCAATGGGGTGAGGTCCCAGCTCCTCAGTGAGCGGGGCTCCCAGACACTTGAGAGGTCTCTATAAGGTGCTGTGGTTGAGTCTGGCCCTGGCCTGGACTCCTGGTGGGCAGCGAGGGAGGGAGGGCTGGCTGAGCAGAGAGGAGCTCGCTGCCTGGGTCTCAGGCCCACTGGCTATGTGGGCTGGGAATGGCCAGATCCAGTCTGTGGCCTGAAGTTGGCCACATGTGAGAAAGATCTGCTGAGTGGGAGCCAGGACTCTGCATGGTCTAGTCCTGGGATGTCCAGACAGCAAGCGGCCACCACCAGCAAGCTCAGGGACACACAGCAGAACAGGCCCCACCCAGGCAGGCACCTGGGGCCAGGGCAAAGCAGGGGACACCTTCCAGCCCCCCTCCCCCATCCCACCACTCTGGGGTCAGGCATAGGGCAGAGGCAGCAAAAAGCCACACCAGGACCTCTGTAGCCAGACACCAAGCTGGGAGAGACTTGCAAGGCATCCAGACTTTGATGTTATCTGGGACAGGATTCTAAGCCCCAGGCAGCTGCTCTGGGGTCTATGAGCGTGACAGAGGGACTTGTGAGTGAGACAAAGGGACTTTCATCACCCCAGGCTCTTGTGCCCATGCAGGAAGAAGGTGGGCTGGGGACAGCTGAACAAAAGAACAAGGGAAATGAAGATGACACTGAAGTCTGTGGTCTTGGCCCTGCTGTGCTGCTTACATGTGTGTGACTGAGTGTACACGTGAGTAACACGCGGCTGTATCGCTGTACTCTGTTATAGCCAGTGTTTATTTTTTCCTTTTCAATGCTCTTTTCTTTAATTTCCACATTTCCTACCAAGAGGATGTATTCCCTCCTAATCAGAAAAACATTGGTAGATGTTATTTCAACAGAGGAAGTCCGCCTTCCGGAAGCGTCCAGTCCATGGGAGACATCGCTGGCCCAGGAATGAGTGTCTGTATCACTCATCACCCTGCCCAGCTGCCAGAAAGCACCAGCCGTGTTCCCACATCTGCAGGGGAACTGGGCACCCAACCAACTCCATCCTGGGGGAGGAGGCAGGAAGTGAGGTCGGGTGTTTGTTGTCTCCCTTGTAAACATGCTGGGGTCACATCCTTTTCCCTTCCTCTCCCCACTCAGTCACAGTCCGCAGCACAGAGTATCTGCACACGAGCCAGCCAGCCCAGAGGACTCCGCCTGAGCTCGCCACCAAGGAGCAGGGAGAGGGTTCTTGGGAGCAATGGGGTGAAAAATGCAAAGTACTAAGCATCACAGTGTTTATCTTATAGGAAAACCTGAAGTATAAATACTTAAAGAGCAAAATAAAAGATATATGGGGCCGGAGGTTTGGCTCAGTGGTTCCGGCGCCTGCCTCACAAGCGCAAGGTCCTGAGTTCAATCCCCAGTAACCACATACAATGCTGGGCATGGAGACTCATGCCCACCAGCAATCAATGCCACATACCACAGTGCCGGGCGTGGTGGCTCACGCCTGTAATCCCAGCACTCGGGAGGCAGAGACAGGAGGATTACTGAGTTCAAGGCTTACCTGGGCTACATAGTGAGTTCAGAGCCAGCCTGAACTACAAAGCGAGACCCTGTCTCACAAAAAAAAAAGGAAATAAAAGAAAAAAAAAGAAAAGGCAAGTCAGTGCAGGGCAGCAGCCCCAAAGCCTCTCCTCTGGGCTCTTCAATGGCCCTCAGACCTCACGCACGCCCCTCTTTCTTGTCCTCAGGGAAGAGGGCCGCATGCATGGAGCCTCAGCTCTGCCACTGTAACTTGGCCAAAGCCGAGCCCCAAGAGCTTAAAACACATGGACAAGGGGCTCGCAGCCTTAGTAGAGGGAGCAGCCCTAACACGCCATCACCCCCTTCCCTGAGGGGTCCAGAGAGAGCGTCATCCAGGATACCAGAGCCCAGCGGGACCTTGCTTGAAGTTTCCTGTCTTCCGCGCGGTGGAGCAGCAAGATGCGGGCTAACATGGCGGGAGCTCACTCCCCGCTGTAGGGTCCCCCAAGGTCACCTTGCAAATAGAGTGACTGGAGACCAGCTCACCAATGTGGGCGCAGCAGGGGGGACCTGGTGGGGCTCCTGGGAGCCAGTGACAAGCACAAGCGTGAGTGCAAAGGACAAAGGGACAGCTCCTGTGTGCGAAGCCACAAAAGCGGCACTGACAGCCCAGTGAAAACAGTCACTCTCTTCTGTTCGCATGGATCGCACTGTAGGTCACACAGCAGTCTCGGGGAGGCCTGGCTTCATTTTACTTTATGTGAAAAAGTACTTGAGTTACTTGTGTGGACCACAAGCTTACAGTGAAGCCAACAGAGTGCTGTGCCACAGAGGAATAAAAGCCGATGGAAGCCACCAGAAGGAGCAAGAGGAGGAGAGGACAAGCGGAGAGACCAGGGGAGTGCTCCTCTCCTTGATCTCCCCAACATTCTGGGGACCCCTTTTCAGGCAAGCGCACCACAGACCCTTCCCAGGGGCTGGGGACCCACTTCCCTCCTCCTCTTCCTCTTGCTGCCGTATCCCGCTGACAGGACAGCAGATCTCAGAGCGGCTCTTTCTCTGCTGCCCACCACTCTGCCACCCTCTAGGAAGTCTGCTTTTCTCCCCCCTGTACCGGGGATCGAACTCAGGACCTTGTGCTTGTGAAGCAGAAGCGGCACCCCTGAGCGCCATCCCCAGCCCCCAGCCACCTCGGCAGGCCAGACTCACAGTGGGGGGGTGGGCAGGACGGGGAAGGCTGAGTCCACAGGGGAGGGAGGATGGGGCTGGAATTGTCATTGCGTGTATTTGAGCCTCAGCCACCAGGGAAGATCCACCTCGCACTCTGAGCTCCCACCAAGGACGAGAGTTTTGGGAGGTGGACTTGGGCTGGAATGGTGACCACGTGCTCGCTCGGCAGTGCTGTGATAAGCAAGTGCCCGGGTGACCCCTTGGGGAGGTTTGCCCACATTTTGCTGGCCACACCCCCCCTGCATGTTCATGCGTGGATATTCGTGGCCATGAGATGTTTACAACACACGCACATGAACCAGTCACACCAGCCGCAGGAAATGTGACAGCTATTCGTACAGTGCCAAGAAAATGACCTCGGGTGACGTAGCTCCTTCCAATGAAGCTGAACAGCAAACGTTAAGAACAGGCTCTTGCTACACACACAGACGCCCTCAATGCATTTTGTTTTGAAGTTTTGGTGCTGGGGATTAAACCCAGGAACTCGACTCTTGAGCCACACCTCAGACCCTCCCATTCTGGCAGGAGAAATCGGTGCAGGGTCGGGAGACAGGACAGGGACACAGGCATTGGTGGCATTTAGGGCGGTGGGCTGACGGATGTCATTACATTACTAAAATGAATTTATCTCACTCTTTTCTGTTCTTATCTAGATAAATTCTTCTGACAACCAGGGTGTGAATCATCAGTAACGAAAGTGTGTCACGAAGCAATGACTGGCCACCTGGGGACCACTGGGAAAGGAAGGAAGGGAGGGAAGTGAGGAAGGGAGGAAATGGACAGACAGACGGATGGTCAGGAGCTTTTGACACAGCGGGAAGTTCCTTATTATCCACGTCATTTAGGCCCCCGCAGGGTCAGCCAAAGCTGAAGATGGGCGGCTGGAGCTGCACCAGGGCCTGGGCCTGCATCTGCCTGTGGAGCCACAGTCTTGGTAGGGCTGTGCTGGCCCGTCCTGCTGCACAGAGGCACTGCCTCCCGGCTTGGCCCTGTGTCCCACAGCTGCCTCTGGCCTCACCCAAGGTTTGCAGCCATGGGGCTCTAGGCGGGGTCTCATGCCGAGCATGCTGGGATCCCTATCTCTGAATCCGGGAACATCTGGGAGAGCTCTGTACAGGAGTGCCCCGAACTCGCCCAGCAGGCTGGGTGCAGCACATCCACGCTGGGATGAGCGGGGACCCTTGTCCTGAGCCCCCCAGGCTTCTCCTCCCCACTGCAAACAATGCTGCCACTGCCTGTGCCTCAGCTCGCTAAGGCTTCTCACTGTCTTGCTCCCTGTCGTGCGCCCAGCATCCACCCTGCTGGATGGAGGGTCTCAGACCATGCTGGCCTGAGTTTTGTTGCATATTCCATACTGTTAAACAAACTACCTGAGATGGGTTGCAGCCCCAGAAGAAATCTCTCAGAGGCTGGGAGTTCTTGAAATACAACCAAACCGTGGGAAGCTCCTATTGCTGGCTACCAGAGAAGCTGGGAGTTTGTTATCTACTTTTTTTTTTTTTTTTGGTACTGGGGATGGAACTCAGGCCTTTGTCCTTGCAAAGTAGGCACGGTACCACCTGAGCTAAATCCCCAGTCCAGGGGCTGGGCATTTGTGTGGCCCTGAGCTTTGGGATTTCCAGACAGTAGTGGCAGCCCGGCAAATGTGGCTAAGAAGGGGTTGGAGTTGCCACAGCAACAGTGCTTTGGGAGCCGCTGACTCCTCATCCTTCCTGGTCCCTCACTATGAAGTGTGGAAAGATGGAGGTGCACAGAGAAGATCCTGACCACCTGGGGGGGCTTCCCAGCATGAAGCCCAGTGCACCCCTGAGACCCATTCTACCAAATTCATTTCAGAATGTCCCCAGTTCCAGCCATGCGCCACATGGCATTTTGGCCGAGGACAGACTGATGGACCACATGTGTACAGCACCCAGTGACTCTGCAGCTGTCTCACTTTGAGCAGCAACAGACCCGCCCAACAGTGCACTTCTCTAATGCATCTCCACCACCGGGCAACCCAGCACCATCGTGCACAGCATGGTGACTTCCCCAAGGTTTACCTTCCCAAACGTCGCCAGGTTGACTTGGCTCTGACCACTCTGTCCACAGGTCTCCATGTAAATCTCATACATGAGACAGCGTGGCAAGCTGTACCCTTCACAGATGCAGAAGTTCTCCAGCAGCCTGCGGAAGAGGACACAGAAGAGGAAACCGGCATATTGTCCTGGAGTGGGACCTTTTGATAGAACTAATGACCAGACACATGTGGGATCCAACCAAGTCAAATTCACCTATGCTTCTGCGCGGACCCTGAGAGGCTCACACCACTGTCTGCAACAAGTCCTTTGTGCCTGAGCCAGGGCTGAGAATATTAATTATGGATTTTTAGCTATGAACACCTTAGATTTTTGGATGGGAAAGCATTCAGAAAAAAAAATCAAGTGTACTGAGCCTGTGCAGACCTTTTCTCCTCACCACTCCCCAAGGGACACAGAGCAATGGCTTTGCACAGCACCTACACTGTAAGGTAGTATGTCAGTGGACACGGTCACAAGCCTGTGGGAGGACACGCTCAGGCTTTGTACAAATCACACCTCTCTGTAGGTAGGGAACACAGCTGTCTTCAGATTCAGCATCCTTGGGGGCCCGGGAGCACTCCCCAGGGGCACCGGGACTCCTAGAGGAGAGCAAGTCTTCGCACCTTTTAAACATGGAGGAATCTGTAGAACAGGAAGTTGACAGACCCTGACCACACACAGCTCACTTCTTGGACACACTCGTGCTGTCCCAGTTCCAGAAGCCACAAATGACAGGAGGAGTGCCCGGTGTCCCTGGCTTCTGAGTGTGCCCCGCCCAGGCCAGTGTCCTCCCATGACCATCTCTGGGTCTGCGTCTCTGTGATCTCCATATAAAGGCGCCCGTGGTTGGGTTGAGGGCCCAGCCGCACACACTGCGACCTTCACTAATTATATCCGCGAAGACTATTTTGAAATCAGGTTATGTCTGAGGTTCAGTGGACATGAATTTTGGGGTGATGTTATTCAGTCCAGTCTGACCCCAAGCAGGGGGCTGTTCTAAGAGTCCGTGTCACCCCCCTGGGACCTGACTTTCCAGATAGCTGGCAGTGGTTTGCATATAGCCACCATTGCAGTATTTTTCTGAGCTGGAGGCTGGGCACAGAGTGATGTGTTGGTGGCAAAAGGCAGTGGCAAAGCCATATATGTAATTAACATGAATATTCTTCTTTTCTCTCTCTGCTTTCTTTTGTTTTGTTTTTCTTTGAGACAAGGTCTCTCTTTGAAGTTCATGCTGGCAATGAGCTCACTATATAGCCCAGGCAAGCCTCAAATCAGCAATCCTCCTGCCTCTGCCTCCTGAGGTCTGCGATTACAAATATGAGCCATCAAACCCAGCTTTTGTGTGTGTTTGTGTGTGCAGTACTGGGGATCGAACTCAGGTCCTTGGGCTTGCAGGGTAGGTGCAGTACCACCGAGCTGAATCCCCAGCCCTCTCTCTGTTTTCTTAAGGAACAGGATCTCACTATGTTACCCATGTTGGGACCAAACTTCTGTGCTCAAGCAGCCTTCCTGCCTCTGCCTCCTGAGTAGCTGGGACTATAGGGGATGCACCTCTTAAAACACATTTATGTCCTATTAATATCAGCAGAGGGTGAAAACAGGAAAAGGTCCTTTCACAAGCAGGAGACGGCTTTTCAATCCCAAGATGCCACTCGTTGGTATAGGAAAATCCCTGTATCACAGAAAAGTGTTGGGGACCGTGGAGAACTACGGCAAACATGATGCGTATCAAGTTCGAACTCTTCTGTTCACTCAGAGCTACTACAGCTAGTTGGGGAATGCAGCCCGAGAGCGCAGCACGGAGCACTGACTCCTCACAAGGCTTCTCAGTCACGCTGCTGCCGTCTACTCGAGGTCTCGCAGACGGCCCTCCTCTTTCAAATGGTGGCGCTCAGTCTCAGCATTTGCTGGGCTGACAGATGGCCCCTCAACTTGAACATCCAAACCCTGAACATCCAAAGTCCCACATTCACCCAAGGCCAAAACATTTTGAGTGTGACATGACGCCACAAGAGGAAGATCCCACACTCTAAAACCTTGTTTTGTGCACAAAAGCACACAAACACTGTACAGAACTACCTTCAGAACACATTTCATAGGAGGGCGTACAAAGCACAGGTGACTGTGTTTTGGCTGGGATTCACTCCCAGACATCTTGTTAAATCTGTGCAAAACTCCCACAACCTAAAAAAAAAAATCTAAAATCCGAACACTCCTGGCCCCAAGCACTGGGAATATGGAGTCTCAGTCAGTGCTGAGAGTAACAGCGGCGGTGACTAAAAGGGCTGTGACCTGCCCCCCTCCATACACCCACATAAAGAAGGGGTGCCCTGGCTTGAGCCCTGTGTTGTTTCATTGGTCCTGGAGGCTCCAAGACAGTCACCCCATCTGTGACCATGCACCATTGGTCTCTGCCTCAAAGGTCCCCGGGCCCCACAGCCTGGCAGAGGGCAGCAGTGCCACACCTGGCCTAGATGCGTGGAGGGCTCAGCAGCTCGACTTTGTCCGAAGTCAGTCCGCACGCGCAGGCGAAATCACAGCAAGGACTCCGGCTGGCCCTTCACCAGGCTCAGGCCTGGTGACACCTATGACAGAAAACAAGCCCACGCCGTGTGCGGCACACTGGCTGGCAAGAGACGCTTTCACTGCTGGCATTTTTATGTCTCCCACCAAATGCAGAGTGGGAGTCAGAAGGAGATGGAAATGGCAGCATGGAGCACCTGACATCTACTCCACTGGGCTTCAGGAGGAGCTGAGACAGGAGGGTGTGGGCAGAACCACTGCAGGGGACATCAGGGGAGCATGGTACATGGGGGTGACGAGAAATCTTCAATCCTGCCCAGTTTGGGGCAGATCAGACCAGTCGTGTCCTTATTTAGCTGCCAATCTCATAATTTCCCAGGTCTCCCGGACAGACATGGTGGATCCTGGGGCTCTGAGAACGCCACGATGTTGGGCTGTGGGCGCCAACTTCAGAGTACACAGAGCCGGTGGGCTGGGGCTTTCCCATCCTCTGGGTCCCTCTCTTCCCCGTAAAGACAATATGGGAGCCTCTGTGTGCTGGAACTGATATATCTTCTGCTTTGGCCTGAATTTTGCACCTCTTAAAACACATTTGTGTCTTATTAATGTCAGAAGAGGGTGGAAATGGGAAAAGGTCCCTTCACAAGCAGGAGATGGCTTTTCAGGCTCCAGCCAGGGCTCAGCACATGCAGACTTGCAGGATCTTTGGGTTTTGCCTGCGGTCACAAGCCAGGGTCCCTACCACTGGGTCTGCACCCACTTTCCGCCTGTGTTGCCGAGATCCGACCTTTACCCTGTCCATCCTGCGTCCCTTCCTTGCCTGAGAGACACGCTTCAGAGCCCCCACTCCAGACTGACCAGCTCCCCCGCTTTCCCAGTGCAGGTGACAAGGGTCCTGATGTCTCCGAGACAGTGGGGACCCTGCAAGTGAACCGCTGGGCCACAGAACCACATCATGATGGTCAGTCGTGATGCTCAGTCCTCCCTTGGGGGGGCCACTCTCCTGCAGTCTCCAAAGCCCTGGAGGCTCCATACCCGATATCACTGTGGCTCCTCTAGGGGTCTCTTCTGGGCCCTTTGTCCTGATGCCAAGGTCTGGGTGGCATTACAAGCCTTGGGCTAGGTTTTGGAGCCAGTGTCACAAACCTGAGCAGACACTTCACCACCTTCTGGGCCCCTGGAAGAATGTGGTTCAGAGTCTGGGAGGGCTGGGTGGGAGGATGCAGGGCTCGCATTTGCTGGGCTGGCTACTACAGTGCCCCTCGCCCTCTTAATGGCTTCAGTTTACCCACAAGGAATGGAGTCTCCTCGTCAGCTCACAAACACCTGTGGTGGCTTCTCAGCTAGGTTTCTGTCTCCTGTTATTCTCTGAAGCCTATGGAGCACGGTGCAAACCCTGACTGACCGCCGGGCCTGGCAGCCTTGACACAGGCCCAGTGTGAGCTCTGGTGCCGCTGTGAAACTTATCTCTTCCTTGGAACTTGACCTTGTGTTTCTGTGCATACAAACTAAGACACCGACCAATTTCCTTCGGAGGAAAGTAGCAGCCACTTAGGCCTTTTGAGGTTATAATCACAATCACACCCTCTGGCACTCTATTTCACACTGGCGACTTTTTCAGAGAATCTTCCGGAGAAATATCCTCTGGGACCTCTGCAAAGAACAGTGCAGTCCGACCTGGGGTGGCCACCGCCCTCCAACCACTTCCTAGCCGGCTCTCTCGGGTCTTTCTCTCCTTAGGAAGAGGGCGAACCCGGGAGTCCTCAGTCCCAAGGGCCAAAGATATTTTTTTTTTTTTTTGCTTCTATTTAAATAGCCAGAAGCGAATGTCACAAAGTGGAACGCATTGTTAAAGTTAAAAACTGCTGTGCTCTAAGAAGACATCTCACTTTGGATCCCACACTAAGTGAAAACATTTCCGGTGGAGCCCACGCCCACAAACGCCGAGCTCTAGGGGCCAGCAACACCCCCCACCTGGGCAGGGAAGCCCAAGACCGGAAACCTGGAGCCCTTACTGGCTTTGACTCAAGAGACTTAGGAGTGTTCGTGTGTGTGTGCGCGCGTGCGTGTTCTACAAATGTGCTAGTCTGTACTCTGGCAGGCCAGTTTTAAAAGACGCTTTGGGAGGCTGAAGCAGGAGGATAGCATAAAATAAAATGAATGCTTGGGGGAAGTAGCTCAGCACCAAGACCGCGCCTTTTGGGGAACTTCGTCTGGGGCCCTGCTGCTCCTGCCCTCGGCTTTGGCCCCAGGTCCTGGGCAGCAGTTAGAGGCGATGCTCCTATTGCCCCCCACCCCACTCACCGCTGCAGGATGCGGCTGTGCAGGCCCCAGGGTTCCGCCAGCCCCTCCGCCATGGCTCAGTGCAGGGCGAGCAGTCAGTCGGTCGGTTTGCACCGGTCCCGCCACCCTCGGTGTTTACTTTAGAGCAGGGCACGCGGCTGGGCGTGGGCCAAGGACCTCGAGGACGCTGGCCCTGCTCTACACCAGCGCGGAGGCCAGGCTCGCATGCGGCACCCCGCCCACTTTTGCACCAGACCGCTCTAAGCGCCAAAGAAAACCGGTCAGACCAGGAGGATCCCTGAGAGTTGGAGGGCAGCCTGGGCGACATACTGAGTTCAAGGCCAACCCAGACTACATAAGGGAAGACCCTGTCTTGAGAAAATAAAAAACAAAAAATTGGATCACGGTGTCTGATTTTTGGACCCTTCAAAAAAGTACTGAGCACCGACCCTTTCTCTTTCCGGGGTCCACGTAGACCCCAGGCCTGCCAGGAGAGGGCAGTGTGCACCTTGATGCAGCTGCGGCCCCCCCAACCCTGGGCCAGCACTATCCTGCAAGAACGCCTTGAAGCGCCTGCTCTCTCCAGAGGAGGCGTGAACCTGCGGCCGTACCCGCACGTCCCACAAGTGTTGCTATGCGCGACCCTGAGACCCTCGCTTTCTTCATGGGACGGTGCCTCGTGGCATTAGTGACACTCACCTCCTGTGGCCCATGGCACGTCGGGCTCAGGCTGCTGTGATGGTGGCGCTCCCGGCGAAGGTGTCTCAAGCTCGGCGCAAACATAGTGGACGGCTCAGCGTAGAGAACCAGACCATTGTGGAAAACGGGACGGACACGAGTAGGCATCTTCAAAGGAGGACGCAAACGCCTATGAAACACAGGGAAATATTCTCAACATCATTAGACGTCAGGGAAATGTAAGTCAAAATCATAGTCTTTGGAATGGCTGTTTCAAAAAAAAGTAGGAAATAACACACATCGGTGAGGAGGTAGAGAAACTGGAGTGGTATGGCATCTGTGGGAAACAGCTTGGCCATTCTTCCAAAATTAAACATGGAATTAATGAGTACCCAGTTGTGTTCCTAACAGCCATCGTGTTTCCATGGGTTCTATGACCTTGAACTGAGCATGCTCAGAAGTGTACATTTTAAACTGAGCATGCTCAGATGTATATATCTTCTGCTGAGCATGCTCAGTTATGTACATTTTAAAGCAAGCATGCTCAGATTCATACATCCGAACCCGAGCATGCTCAGAAGTGTACATTTTAAGTGGAGCATGCTCAGAATAGTTCCTACTCTTACATATGTTTTCTTATATCAATATGTAGTGATTCCTTGAATAAAACCCCTTTACTTTTTCAAGGAGAAGAACTGCTTTATAAATAACCCCAGTGTGCTCCTTCCCTGCTGCAGGGAACAAATCTTTCTCCACTCTTATCTCCTGAAGGCACACTTTGCCTTTGTACTCAACAATGTGCAAAACTATTTCCTTAGGTTACAGGATAATGAAAATTTCTAGAGATGGTGGTGATGACAGTTGGACACTGTGAATGCACTTAATATCATTGAATTACACTTAAGAATGATTAAAATGATTTTGCCTGGTGCTGTGAGGGACCAGCTGCTCCAAATTAAATTTTATCATTTTAATTACCTCAACATTCACATATTTGGGGACTACTTCAGGAAGTAGGGCAGAGATTCATTCAACAAATGAAAAAAGTAGCAGCCCGGGACAGTTGTTGGGAGACACCAGGTGTGTCTAGGGCCAGTGTCTTCCCTTCAGAGAGGACACAGTCACCAAGGGTAAAGGTCTGAGGACAGTTCCAGTGAAACTAGTAGAGGACTCTAAACCCTGAAGTGACCAGGTCTGGAGCTGACCCAGGGAATGTGCCCCCTGGTCCTGGTTCTTGGAGGATATTCAGGGTCAGAGTAGTGGGAATAAATCACTACCAACCAGCAACTGGGTCCCTGCTGCCTGTTTAGCTTCTCAGCCCAAGTTTCTGCAGCTTACAATGCCTATGATGAGACAATTGACCTCACATTATCCTCCGGCACCAGAAGTGGGAGGCCTTCATTTTGTGGCTCTTGGCAGATCCTTTTGTGATCCCTTAGGGTGGGGACCATCTGGGGGTGATAAGCAGTTAGAGCAGCTGGTCCCTCACAGCACCAGGAGACTTCTGGGCAGGGGAGGGCATGTGGGGGCTACAACCAAGATGTCACAAAGGGAGTAGACGGTGCAGTGCTGGGAAGAACCCTCTGATGCGGCTCTTGAGCTCAGCCCTCCTCATGTTGTCTAGAAAAGGAGACAGGTCTCTTCTAACTTGGAGGGAGCTATAGCAGGCACGTTCCTCTGTGTGCTGGGTCAGGATTGCTGCAGCAGGCAGGTGGGTCGCACTCAGGAATCCAGGGAAGTTGAAGGCTGGCTCCTCCCGCTTGTCATCCTGTTCCTACTAGCTCCCTTCCAATAGGTAATGTGCCAAGATGCCCACTTGTGTCCCCAGAGACTGAGAGTAACCTAGGCAAGAGCTTGTGTGATGTCAGTCTTTTTTTGTCACTACTAGTCACATACAACATTTGCTTGGGTCCTGAGTATCCCCCGTTACAGGCACCAGAAACACAATAGTGAGACCATGATCCTCTAGATGACCGGTCGTCTCTTTGCAAGTTATTCTATTAAACATTAGATGCTACAAAATGTAAAGATTATCTCAGCTTGGCTCAGAGTACAGAGGCTTATTGGTTAGAAGACTCTAGAAACCAGGCTAAAAATCGATTCGCCCCTCCTCTCCAGGGTCTGCTAATTTCATCTACTGCAGGTGCCAGCTGGTATCTCTAAATGCGATCAGTTGTCATGTACATTCAGACAGCAGCAGCTGTGTGTTAATACAATAATCCTTGGAAGACACAGGTTTTGGCTTCCCTGTGTGCTAAATGTACAAGAGAATCTGCCCCTGCATGGGTCTCTTTAACAGCAGCATAATCACAGCTTTCCGTGGAATGCTGAATTGCACTTGACATAATAAAAGTTATTCTACATCATCTTTCACCTTGAAGACTGATCCATGACTCTCTCGTTCCTTAAAAGTCTGGTCTCCATCTAATTCTGAGTTCAGTGTCTTTACTCCAATATCTAATACCATTGTGAGGAAAATAAGTCTCAAAGTTTAGACAGCATAATTCCAGGTCTTTATGTTGCACTTTATGCACATAAAGCTTTTTCTCCCTCTGCTGGAGAGAGCATCTCTTAGCTAAACAGGACTTCTTTCGCCAACTTCAGTCTAATTGGTTTCTGGATTATCCAATTAGTTTCAATTCACCTTCTGAGAGGGCACCAGCTGTGCTTTGTCTGCATACCACACTGTCTCTGCTCATCCTGGGGGCTTGATTTCACCCAGTTCTGGCAATTACCTGCTTTCTGCGGACACACCCAGGAGTCTTCAGGAAATAGATGTTTTTAAATAAAGCTAATTAGTGGCTGCAATGCATAGGCCAGAAACACACCACGTGCAGCTGGTGTCAGGACAGACCCCTCGCTGCAGAGAGCAGACAACCACATGGGCCACCATGGATGGGAGAGACTCCGACTATACTGGAGCAAAACAGAATCTCTGTTCAGACTCCGAATTGTTCTTGTAGGGTATATTTTCCTTGATGTGTGTTCACCCCTTCAGTATCTTGGTGTTGCCCTTGTTAAAATGGGAGCACTGCTTCACTTTGTTTTTCCTTTTCTTTTTTTCACTTCATTTCACTTCCTTCCTGTCTTGTCCTCCCCTTTCCTTTCCCTTCCTCTCTCCCTTCTTCCTCCCTTTCTTCTGGCTTCCCAGTGCGGGTCTTGATGCTTTGCTTGCGGGCTGGTCTTGAACCCTTGGGCTTCAACAATCCTCACATGTCAGCCCTGCTGAGTGGCTGGAACTGCAGGTGCCTACCCTGCCCGGCTTCTTGCCATTTCTCAGCCTGAACTATTTCACTGCTGCGAGGTTGCTTTTCCCAGCCAGACTTCCTTTCCCGCCTTTGCCTCAGTCACATGGGAAGCTGTGTGACGAACAGCATTATGTACACAGGGACTGGGGAATGTGTGGAATGAAACAGAGCAGCTTCCTTCGTCACACAATGCCTGCAGATTATAATCTGTAGAGCAACTCCATGATCTCTTTTGTTACATGAAAAGTGGGATTTTTCTGAAGTCTGATAAAAAAACAAGTAAAACGAAACGAAAGTGGCTTCCTATTCTTTCTCGCAGAGCATTAGTCAGAATTTAATAAATCGCCTTGTTACAGCTGTCACACAAAGGAAGCAGGCAGTGAGGCATTTTTCCAAATCACAATTATGTGCAAAATCATAAATCTTACCCTAACGCATTAAATAATTTTCCAAAAGAATAGGAAAAGGCGCACTCAAGCAGTTATTTTGGATTTGTGCAAACATTATTTTGAAGGTTTTCAGGGGCATGGAAGAATAGTTTTTTTGAGAGCAATTTTTCCACGGAGGCAATGGCTGACATTCTGGCACAACAAATATCTCCTCATTGCTTCCCCGTTCCCACCATGCTATGTGGAATTAGTTCCTGTTACTGTAACCACCATGAAATGACTCTCACGAATGCATCTCTGAAAAAAGACACATTTGATGCATCTTTCCAAAGGGCAGCAGACTGTCTTCGGGTGGGTCACATGACCCCTGCTAAAGCCCTGTTGTAGTTCCCTGGCACAGAGACACAAAGGGCACTTTACCAAGAGCATCTGGGTGGGGCCACAGTGAGGACAGCATCAAAGTGAAGCTCGCTTTTGAGAAGAAGCATGTCTCCATGCAAAAGATTTTTGCCAATTATATCTAAGACAGAGCACTAATATTTAGAATATACAAAAAAAAATCAGACATCCCAGTAAAGACCCAAACAAAAAATGGGGAACTGAACTGAACATACACTTCACAAAAGATGTACAAATAGTAAATAAATACGTGAAAAAATGTTCAGCATCTCTGGCTATTAGAGAAATGCAAATTAAAGCAACACTGAGATTCCATCTTACTCCAGAAACAATGGCCATGATTCAGAAGTCAGTAACAACAAATGCTGGAGGGGACTGGGAGAAAGACCTTCTCTACACTGTCGATGCGAGTGTGAGCTAGAACATCCACTACAGAAATGAGCATGGATTTAGCTCAGGGGTTCTGGTGTCTGCCTGGCAAGTGCAAGGTCCCGAGTTTGAACCCTAGTACTACATACCACAGCGCCAGGCATGGTGGCTCATGCCTATAATCCAGGCCTTGGGAGGCAGAGGCAGGAGGATTGCTGTGAATTTGAGGCTGGCCTTTGCTACATAGTGAGCTCAGGGCCAGCTAAACTACAAAGTGAAAACCTGTCTTAAAAAAAAAAAATCAGGGGCCAGAGATTTAGGTCAGTGGTTCTGACGCCTGCCTCTCAAGCGCAAGGTCCTTAGTTCAATCCCCATAACCACATACAATGCTGGGCGTGGTCACTCACGCCCACCAGCCATCAATACCACATATCACAGTGCTGGGTGTGGTGGCTCATGCCTGTCATCCCAGCACTCAGGAGGCAGAGACAGGAGGATTGCTGAGTTCGAGGCTTGCCTGTGGTACATAGCGAGCTCAGGGCCAGCCTGAACTACAAAGAGAGACCCTGTCTAAAAAAAAAAAAAAAAAAAACCAGCATGGAGAGTCCTCAAAAAACTGAAACTAGACATTTCATTTGACCCAGCTTTATAGAGGCACAGCTCCTAAAAGCTAAATCTTGAAACCAGCCTATGTGTCCATCAACGGATAAATGGATAAAGCAAATGTGGGATTTACATACTACTCTGCTATTGAGGATAAATTTGGGTCATTTGTACTGTCACATCTGGTGAAGGTAGATTTTATTTAGGGTGTGTAGACTTATATAAGTAGAGAATTAGAAGTATAAATTTGGAAGGAGAAATTGTATCAGAAAGAGGAGAGAAATAAGGAAATAGTTACCTTGTTGGAATGAGGTAGGAAGCTCGGAGCCAGCAGTTGAGAGTCTTTGTTTTAAACTTCGTTTAGTGTATGGCAAGAAAGGGACTTTCTCAAAAGTTGCTATAACTTCATTAGATATTTTAGGCTCTGAGCTGCCTGATTTGGCCACTGTCTCTTTTATTGTCTATATATGTGTTTTTAGATAAGCGTTTTTTTGTTTTTTTGTTTTTGTCAAGGAGACATTGGTGATAATTGTAGCAGAACCTCACATTTAAGGCTGAGTTAGCAAACAAGGGTATGTGTACATGTTAGTGTATTCATATGGTGAGAGAATAATAAAATATAGTCATTTATGCTGAGTGTCCAGGTGTGAATATTTGCTTTATATAGCAAGTAAGATTTGTATAACATAGCCCCACCCCACTTTGTCTGCTTTTGTATTTAACTAGAAGAGGAAAAGAACCAACTACAGCCCTGGCACCAAAGCAGGTGGGACTACTCATCAATTTTCCCTGCTTTTCTTTCTTTTCTTTGGGGTGGGATTGAGGATTGAATTCACACATTTGTGATTGCAAGGCAGGCATGGTGCCACTGAGCTAAATCCCCAGCACTCTGCTTTTCTTAACTGCTCTCTCTAGTAAGGGTTTTTTAACTCCTTTTAGTCAAAATTTGGCAAAAACCTTGCTAAGGCCCTTATCTCACCCTGACTTGCTCCCAGCTTTTCCTATGGCAGGAAAAGTGGATATACTGAGAACATAGCATCAAGTGAAATCGGTCAGACACAGTGTATTGCTTAAGTTCTCTTATATGAAGAATCCAAAATTTCAATAAATTAGAGAGCAAAATACAAGATAGAGAATAGGAAACAGGAAGACAACTCTTTGCAAAAGGGAAAGAGACCAAGAGATGGAAGGAGAGGGCTGGGGAAGGGAAGGAGATGACAAAAAATTAAGATGAGTTATATACATGCATCAAACCCCTCTATGAATGTAACAATCATGTACACAAATATTTACAAATAAAATAAAAAATAAAACTTAACGTTTTTGAATAAAGTATGTCTTCATTTGGGTTAAAAATACATAATATGAAGAGCCCACAAAGCTAGGCCAAGATACAGGTACAGATTGAAAATACCATATCAAAAGTACCTGGGGCTAGAAGTGGTTGGAAATTTGGGAATTTCTTTTTCCTTCTGATTTTGGAACATCTTCAGAGATGTGATGAGGTTCCTTGTTTAAACATGGAATCCATTTATATTTCATCTACTCCTATGCACATAGCCTCAAGTTAGTTTTAGACAACACTTTCAAGATTTTTCTGCACAAAACAAGATTTTATGCTGTGAGATTTTCCACTTGTGGCCTCATGTCAGTGCTCAAAGAGAATGTCAGAGCAATTCAGTGTTCAGAGTTTTGGATTAAGGATGGTATAGCCCAGTTGTTAAAATGGCTTTTTAAAAAATATAATCTCCCATGTATGGCTATGCTAGAACCCTAGAAGCTCGCCTGATGCCTCTCAGTCATTCATTTCCAACCAGACCATGCCCAAGACAGGAAGCAGGAGAGGCAGGAAGCCAGGTGAGTGGCCACAGGAAGCCAGTGGGGCAGCTGAGGGACCTACACTCCCCTGAGAATTTTCTGCTTCCCTTTGGCTCTGCCACCTCCGGAAGTAGAAATCCCCTCTGTGTCTTCCCTTAGCTTCTTGCCCTTACTGCAGACTGCTAAGTTTCAGTACTTGTTTCTGTCCCTGTAGAGACACTGGGAGAAGCAGGTGATCTTCTGAAGGACCCGGGGCATGTCACGGTGAGGCAGAGAGGCCTGGAGTTCAGTCATACACCTACCACATACTTAGGAAGTTCCTGTGTGTGCCACCTCTGTGCTAGTGGCTGGGGACCTCGGAAAGGACATGCTATGGTGGTCCATGGTGTCCGTGGTAACCACTATCTCTTACAGAGACACAGGAGTGAAGTAGGGCTGCCCCCAAAGTTCCTATGAGATGGAACCTGTTAGACATAATTAGAAGCAACTGAGGCCACCGCTGAGGGTCAGAGCTGGGTCTTTGGACTGGGATCCAAGGGAGCCATAGCCAGACCTCAGGAAGCCCACAGGATGAGCAGGAACAAGTCCTGGGGAAGAGGCTGAGTTCTGGCCAGGCCCAGCCACATGCATTTGTGGTGGGTGCAAGAAGCACCCAGAAAGACAAGAATGTGCCCTCCAAGCCCAGGGATCAGGGGAAGAGGACAGGGCCTGAGGAAGACCCGGTGGGTGGGTGTTTCCTGGGGCAGTGCACATGGACACTGAATACCCTCGGACAGCTCGTGCTGACTCTTTTTCTTTCTCTGCAGGTTACCCTGATATAAACCATAATTTATAGAATTGCCCTTCACATCCTCAAGGTCTGCATGTACAGATTTGACCAATCTCAGACAGAAAATTTTCAGAAAAAAAAAGAAAAAGAAAAATTCACGTAAAATATAATGTAATAACTATTTACAGAACCAGCCCCTGTCTTAGATATTGCAATCTAGGGATGCTTTAAACTTTAAAGTGTATAGGAGGATATGCAAAAGCTCTATGCAAATACTACCTCATTCTTCATAAAGAAACTGTACATCCACAAAGACTGATGTCTGCCCAAGCAAGGAGGGATGGCTATAGTCCTCTACACAGTAAGTCACCCTCTTCCGCATATGTCATGGGGCCATCTTGGAGAAAGATGGGAAGGAAAAGAAGCTGAAAGACAGGTTGAGTTGACCCACTGTCTTAGTTGCTTTTCTTATTGGTGAGACATCCACATCCACAATTTTAAAAAGGGAGAAGTTGGGCTGGACGTTTAGCTCAATGGTTCCGGCACCTGCCTAGCAAGCTGAAGGTCCCTGGTTCAGTCCCCGGTAACCACATCCAACAATACCGGGTGTGGTGACTCATGCCCATCAGCAATCAGTACCACACACCATAGTGCTGGGCGTGGTGGCTCATGCCTATAATCCCAGCACTCAGGAGGCAGAGGCAGGAGGATTGCTGAGTTCAAGGCTTGTCTGGGCTACATAGTGAGCTCAGGACCAGTCTTAATTCAAGTGAGACCCTGTCTCAGATTGAGAGAGAGAGAGATGTTTATTTTGGCTCCTTTCCAGCTACAGCCAACTGGCTCCAAGGAAGGACTGCACACCAAAGGGGCACAGCGGAGGAAAAGAGGCTCACACCATGGCAGCCAGGAAGTAGAGTCAGGGAAGGAGATGGACCCTTCCAGGTCAGTCCCCCTAGAACCCACTTGCTCCAACCAGACCCCACTCCTAAAAGCAGACTTGTTCTGAGCCCCCATGATCCTATTCCCCTCCGCAAACCCCACCTCTGAGCACACGAGACCTCTGTGGGATGTGAAAGTCTAACCACAGCACTAAGGAGACTGTGCATGGACTCACTGAACCATGACATCAGGCTCATTCTGATAGATCAGACTAAGATTTTGATTCCCACCCTACCCGCACTCCCATACATAGTACATACACACGGGTCACCACCTCTTGGATTCCTATGTGAGTCCTGAGTCCATTAGAATGGAATCTTGTCACAGGGAGGAAAAAGAAACTAGAAGAGACATGAAGGGACTTTGTGAAGAGTTCTTTAGCCAACAGTGAGGAGTACATGCTATGGGGTTGTCTACGGGGAAGTTTCCAGAAGGGGTTTCTAAATACTGTCAGCCCTCCCTGGGTGGCACCATCCAGCCTGCAGGGCCTGGAGAGAACAGAACGTCAGCTTCTTTTCCTCCAGAGTTGGGGCGCACTGCTCTCCTCTCAGCCCTGAATGTCCCACTGCAGCTTTCTTCTGGTTTTCAGATCCAGCTCCCCACCCTGTGGCCCCCTCTGGACTCTCAGACTAGAAATCACACCAGCAGCTTCCCCGGAGCTAAGACATTTGGATTTGAACTGAACCATGATCCAGCATCCCAGGTCTGGATATTTGTGGATCACCCCTTGTGGAACTTCTCATCCTACATAATCATATAAGCTAAACACCTAATAAATCCATCTTGTGTGCTGGAGCTATCTCATTTTACAAGATGTGGTCAAAATATACAGTGAGTGTTTACATTTTCAAAAATTTAGTAACAGACATGTTGCTATCAATCCCCTTCAGGATACTCCCCTCTCTCTGAATACACTCATCCCATCATTCTGTCTCTTCCTGAAGTGGTTCTGAAGCCCTGGTTCACGAAGATCTTTAGAAAGTGTGATAAAAAATATGATGAGTGCTCTTGATGCACACCATGCAATGGAAAAACGTCCTCATGAAAACCAGACCCTGTGTCTTCATCCAACTTTTTCATTGGGTCTAGTGCTATGCAATTTGTGGCTTTTCCCCAAAGTCAAAATGACCGTGAAAGGTAAGCAGGTTGTATCTATTCAGGACATCAAGGCAGCCATGACAGTGCAACTGAAGCTACTGTTGCAAGAGGGCTCCAGAGTTGATGCCCGAAGTGGCAAGAACAATATGGTCAGTGAGCCTGAAGGAGTCCAAGAATTTGAAGGCGATCAGTGGCAACCTGTTTTTGTTTTATAACACAAATTTTTAAATCTAAATGTTCACTATAATTTTTTAAATCATAGCTCATATCTGTATCTTTCTCTCTTGCTGTCCTCTCTAGAGACCCTAGACTAATACAGGTAACTGAAGTTTCTCGTCATTGCTGAGAGTCACAGTGAGGATGAAAAGAAAGTTGGCACAGTTCCTGGCGCATAGTAGGTGCTTGACAAACTTTTGCCACTTGCCTTGGAGGCTCCAAAAGTTCTTTTCACCCCTTTCTTTCTCCCTTTCTTTCTTCCTTTCTTTTGGTGTACTGGTAGTGTTATGATTGTGTTTTGGTTTTGTTTTTGCTGTACCGGGGATCAAACTTGGGCCCTTGTACATCCAACACTGGCACGGTACCACTTGACCTAAATCCCCAGCCAATTATGATTGCGGTTTTAAAGAGGGTTCTTATCTATCTTAAAAATAGACCTCAAGGGCCGGGGATTTAGCTCAGGTTCCGGGGCCTGCCTCGCAAGCACAAGGTCCTGAATTCAATCCCTGGTAACCATATACAATGCTGGGCGTGGTGATTCATGCCCACCAGCAATCAATACCACATAGCACAGTGCCGGGCGTGGTGGCTCACGCCTGTCATCCCAGCACTCGGGAGGCAGAGACAGGAGGATTGCTGAGTCCCAGGCTTGCCTGGGCTACATAGTGAGCTCAGGGCCAGCCTGAATTACAAAGCGAGACCCTGTCTCAAAAAAAAATAGACCTCAAATATTTAGAGATGAAATGAAATAATGCCTGGTATGGAGGGGGGGGTGGGGAGATGGAGCAGGTGCTAGTGGCTGCTAGAGCAACAGTAATTGTGCATTGCTTTCGATGTTTGTATGTGTGCGTATTGGTGCCTCAGTTCACGAATTTAATTCTTTTCACAATCCTGGTCACAAACTGGGTTGCACAAGAACTGAGTCAAGTTCAGTGGTTAGAGTCAATGTTGACCTTATGGAGAAATTTGGTTTGGTTCTCATACAATTTGGTTTGCAGAACTGTGCAAAGAAACTATGATAAAAATGTTTAATGCATGCTCTGAAGCTATGTCCTGGATCGTGTGTGTGTGTGTGTGTGTGTGTGTGTGTGTAAAACTCAATGAATGATATGTGCAAGAACACTGTGTTTCAGACCTGCCTGAGAACCCTTTCTAACGTGAAACGTCCAAACATAATATGCAACTAACAGCAGTGTTAGCTTGGGTGTCATCACTAGCGCTTAGTTTTCTGTATAACTGTTGGAGCTAGATATTCCCTCCCCCCCCAAAAAAAAAAACCACTTTCCTTTTCAAAAACTCCCAAATCTCTGGCTTGATGACTCACAGATAGATTATTGCACTAAAGACCGGAGAGGTCCTCCTGTAAAGAAGCCTGATTAGTTCAGCCTTTCTTGGAGTTTGCCTGCAGAGTCCTACCTCTTCCTCCTCGCTTTGCTTTTGCATAACAGTGGTCATCACTTATGAACACACTACAATTCCACGGACCCTGGTTGCAGAGACATTGTTATGAGAGCCATGCCACAGAATAAATCCAATTTTGCGAGCTGCTAGGAGTTTTGGCCGCCTTTAAACCACAGTTTCTACAGGTTTGACAAAAAGGAAGCTGAGTGCCTGTGTTGGTTCAAATGTGTTTCTCCCAGAACTCATGTTGAAATTGCATCCCCACCATGGCGGTGTCAAGAGCTGAACCTTTTGGGCAGTGACTAAGTCGCCCTCACAAATACTCTCACTTCACAGAAGGACCAGAAGGAAGTAGTGCCGGCACCAGTGCCAGCCTTCCTGCCTCTCCACTTCTATCCCTTCCACCCCGTGGACATAAGATTCAGGGTGCCATCTTGGAAGCAGAGTCCAGGACCATCACCAGAACCCTAACCTGCTAACACTCTAAACTTAGACTTTCAGGGTAGTGATAAATAAATTGATATTATTTATAAATGACCCAGTCTTGGTTCTTTTGTTACAGCACCAAAAATACCAGTGTATTTGTCCCCTGCTCCCTGCACACACTGGTCTTGTCCCTGTCTGTTTCTCTCTCCCTCTACTCTTCTGCCACACACCCAGAGAAGGGAAGGAGCACAGTGTGCCACCTCACTGATCCCTGCTGGAGTGGCCGTTCTGCCTCTGCTGAGGAGATATCTGTGGCCCCAGGGCTCCAGGTGAGAGCTGTCTCCTCCCCTTTGTCCTTTCTGTCATCAGGCATAGCTTGGCTCTGCCCAAGGAAGTGTGACACATGTAAAAACACATACGTAGCCATGTTTTGTGCATCCAGCGTTCTGATATGATGTCAGTACCTTTTCTCTGTGTCCCCTCTTAGCACAGAATCCATGTCACTGTACGGAAAACACTGTGAACCCTGAGAACACTTGGCAGAGCAGGAAGTTTCACTAAACAAAAGCAGATGTGTGTGGTACTACTGTAACTGCGATCACGGCTACAAATGCTGTACCTCAGGGTGCCAGTTCCCAGACTCCCTCTTCCTCCAGCCCACAATGTGTCCACTTCCGGTCTCCACTCTCCTGCACCCCTGACAAAGGGACCTCATCTTCATCCCCACTGCGTGTGGCTTTCTTCGGTCATGATCCTGTGGTTGCCAGGACTCTGGCATCGTCTGAGGCCATCTCTTATTCTCCTTCTTGGTATGACGATGAGGATGATGATGATGACGATGACAATGACAAAGATGTCATTGTCATTGTCATTGCCAAACTCAGAGCTGCTTAGTGCATCACACTTGCTCCTGAACCCTGTCCACCTCGGGGTTGGGGTGTCGCTTGGGCACAAACAGTGACTTGTCCAGCATGTTTGAGCCCATTAACTGAGGGAGGAGATCTTTTCTTATTCTATAGATAAAAGACTCCTTAAGGATTTCGGCAGTTGCTCGGGATGATACAGTGGTGATCTACACTACAGCTGGACCTATAATATGTCTCAATTTTTGCCATTGCCCCTCGACTCTGAGGTTACCCAAGAATGCAAAAAGTGAGTGGTTGTAATCCTACGTGGCACAGGGATGGGCCTGTAGTTTAAGCTGTTGACAAAGAAATCACTTGTCTCACTCACCTGGCCTCTCACTTCCCTGAAACACAGAGCTCTCAGTCCCTTGAGAGCTGCAGATAACAAACAAGAAATCTAGAACATGGGAGTCTGGGAAACTTCACTTTTCATCTTTTGTATATTTATATATTTATGTTATTATTTTTTTGAGTTAGGGTCTTGCTATGTGGTTCAGACTGGCCTTGAACTCAGCAATCCTCCTGCCTCAGGCCTCCGAGTGCTGAAATTACAGGTGTGAGCAATCTTGCCCAGCTTGTATAGTTTAATTTTGTGTGGCTCAGGGCCTTTGCACACACAGCCCTTTCTACCTGGACTCTCTACACTTTTCTGTGCCCTGGCTGGATGCTTACTGCCAAATCTTCCTTTGTTCTGAGAGTCCTTCAGCTGCAGCCCATGCGGCGGGAGGCTCCCCAGTGCCCTGTTGGCCCAGGCTGGGCCCTGACAGTCTGTGTGCTTGTCTGTCCTTCCTCCACAACATGAGCTCCTTAAGGATGAAGCTGACTGGATAATACCAGGCAGATCCTGGTAGGTTTGTTGAATGACTGGAGAAAACTAGAAGCATCACCTAGGAACTGTTTCTCAAAGCAACCATGTCTTGTGACTTGTGCTTCAGCACAGCAGTTTTTCATGAGGTGGCAGCAGTGTTTTTGTTTGGATCCACATAGGAGCCATCACTTGAACTTCCTGGCTTTGCTGGCTGGACACATCAGATTCAGCCATCCTCAAGAGGCCCACTGCATTAGATTTCCTCTGAAAGGAAGAAAAACAAAACAAAACAAAAGTCTCCATTTATCACAAAAGCCAGCACAGGAAAGCTGAAACAATGGCCCCCCAAACTGAGCTCCCGACTTGCTAAAAACTATTTATTTCACAATAAGGAAGAGTGTTGCTCAAATCCAACCAACTGGAGAGCCAGCGAGGAGCGGGCCAGGGACCCCGGAGCAGCCACAGGCTGGCTGTGGAAGGAGGGACTGACCGGGCTCTGGGTCGGTCTGGCCCACTCTCAGTGTGGCTCAACACCTCTGAGTCACAGTATCTTGGTGTTGCAGCAGGTAAAACAGGAAGCTGGGGAAATGCCAGGCCCCACACGGCCACACGACACCCAGTGCAAGGACTCTGCCAGGCTGATCAGCAAGGGTTCCGTGTTAAAAACTGGTGGATCTTCTTGATTAGGACACCTAGAGATGTGACAGACAGGGTGAAATCACCAGGTGAAATCTCAGGCTCTACTCCCACCCCTCTAGCAAGGTCTTTATTCTGCTTGTGCCAGTGATTTCAGCAAAGTCACAATTAACTGTGCTAGCAGAAGTACACTTGCTCCATGTCCTGTTTCTAGGGTCCACTTTTAGCCAAACTTTCCTGCTTGTAGCCCCACAGGGGATCTCAGCTTGGCCCAGAGTGACCCAAGATGAGGTCATTTCTGTGCATAAAACCCCAAGACAAAGAATCTCCCTCCTGCTTTCAGGCGCTTTCCTCTCACAAACTTTCTTCCTACTTATCTACCGTGTCCTCTGGTCCTTCCTTCCGTTTCCTGAGACAGGAACTTGGAATTCTGGTAAAACTGGGACAGAGCGCACACTGAAAAAAATTGAAATCAGCAGCAGTCCTGAGGAAGCTGGGGCTCACTGCATCTCAGACACACAAGAGCGAGTGCAAATTCTTATCCTGGGCTGTTCTGGAATAAAGGGTAATGGAGGAGGAGGAAGAAGAGGAAGAGGAGGGGGAAGGGGAGGAGGGAGAGCAGTGGAGAAGCATGGCTTCCTTTGACAGAGACCTCCTACCATGCCATCTGTACTGCTAGGTTTACAGTTGAGGACCTGGTTTCATAAGAAAATTACAAATCCTTTCCTGGCTTCTTTGGGGTTAATTTAATAGTTTTATCATTCTATTTCTTCAAATCCTCTAATTGTAGGCTAGTACTATCCTAAGTTTCTATGTTATTAGTGGCTCCTTTAGAAGTGACAGCACAAATCTTAACCCTTCGACATCGAATCAGTAATTTAGCATAGTCTTGGGCAACCGGGAGCGGCAGGAACATTCCACTCCCTGCACCTTTCCGTTCGTGTACACAGTAGTATCACTTACTTTCCTTCTGTCCTTTTATTCAACCCCCAGAAGTCTGTTCTTCATTTTGCTTGAATCTTCTCCACCTGCTCTGCTTCCCCCTCTGTCACAGTCCTCCTGTGTGGTGTCCTCCTTCTACCTACAAACTGGCCTTCAGAATTCTCTTCACTAGTGATCTGCTGCTTGAAAGCTCAGTGTTTGTTTCTAAATATATCTTTTCTTTTCTCCCCACTTTTTAGAAAGATGTTTACACCAGATTTAGAATTCCCAGCTGGCCTTTGCTATCCTCTGCACATTGTTGATACTGTCACACTACCTCTCTTCCACTGTTAATGCTAAAGAGTCGAAGTCCTTCATTCTGGGGTTCTTTTATTTCTTCCTTGCCTTTCTAACAGTTTGCCTCATTTGTAGTGTTCTTTATTTCCACTACAATAGGTTTTGGTATAGATTTCTACTTTATCCTGCTTAGGACTTTTTTAAAACTGAATTCTTTATTGGTACATTTTATATACAGTTCACAATCACATTTGACATTGGGGAATCTGTACCAGTATATGACATGAGTTAATTCTCATTTTTACCCATATCCCTACCCACCCCCAACTCCCCACCCCATATATACATGCTATTTCTTTTTCTTTCCAAATCATATTTATTCTTTCCCCAGATTACGTTCCCCCACCACATTCCCTTTGAATATTTCCTATTTTACAAAATCTATCATACATTCTAGAAGTCATTTACATCTATAGGTTCTCATAACAGAAAAAAGATATATTTACATATCTGTGATCTAAGATTTGTTTGATTCCTTCTTTTCTTCCTTCTTTCTCTCTTTCTTTCTTTTCAGTCTAGGCATTGAGCCAAGAACCTTGCACATGCTAGGCAAGCAATTTACCACTGAGCTCTTCTGCTAGTCATCTTTTAAAAATTGAATTCTTTGTTGGTGCATTTTATATACAGCTGCTAGCCATTTTTATTTGATTTTTGAGGCAGAGTCTTGCTAAGTTTCCCAGGCCGGCCTTGAACTTTTTATATTCTTGCCTCAACAAGATTATAGGCATGTGCCACTATATCCAGCTTTTTGCTTAATTTCTTGAACCTGTAGATTAAAATCTTTCATAACTTATGACAAATTGTTAATCATTATCCTTATACTCATCCTATCTCATTCTTCTTTCCTTCTTAAATTACTATCAAATAGGTAATAAACTATTCTTCAACTCTCTAAATCTTTCTTCTTGTATTTTCTTTTCTTGATTTTTTATTTAAATTATTCTATTGTCATTTCTCTTTTTTTGTTTTTGAGACAGCGTCTCACTTTGTAGTTCAGGCTGGCTCTGAGCTCACTATGTAGCCCTGGCAAGCAATCCTCCTGCCTCTGCCTCACGAGTGCTGGGATTACAGGCATAAACCACCATGCCTGGTTTATTGTTCATTTTTAAAGGTTCTGTTTGACTATTACCCAAGTCTTCTGTATCACATTTTATGGTTCTTTATTTCCTATAGATAGAAGACTTAAGATTTTTATATACTTTTCTTTTAAAAAAATATACCAAGTATTTCAGCTTTATATTTTATGTCAGATTCCTAATTATCTGAAGTCCATGTGTGCAGTCTCTCTAATCCACCTCTCACCAGTTCTGCTCCAGCTATCCCCATTCCCTGCCTGCTTGTTTACTTTGTCTGTGCGTGGGCTACTGTCCTTGAAAAATTATCTTTGAAGTTTTATCCGTGCTAGACTGAAGCTACTTTCTTCTGGAGAGAATCTGTGCTCATTTGCTCCAGTAGTCTTAGATGGTGCTGGTTCAGGAGTTTAACTTGAAAAGTTGAGGATTTATGGATTGCCCAGGAGATACGATTTTGGTCTGCACACCTCTGCTGTGGTTCTGATCACAGAGGGGAATTTTTGTTTCTCATACCCTGTTTAGCATAGGTTCGCTTTTCCTCTCAAGCCAGGATTGAAGGAGTCCACATTTTGGCCTTCACTGTATTACATGAGATTCATCACATAGAGAGGGCAATGTGCTTTGCTCTTGCTATGGATTCAAATGTGAAATTTATTTTTAAAAACTTTTTTTTTTTTTTTTAAGACAGGGTGTCGCTTTGTAGTTAAGGCTAGTTCTGAGCTCACTATGTAGCCCAGGAAAGCCTTGAATTCAGCAATCCTCCTGCCTCTGCCTCTCAAATTCTGGGATTACAAACCTGAGCCCCCACGCCCGGCACTGTGGTGTGTGGTACTGATTACTTGTGGACATGAATCACCATAACTGGTATCGTTGTATGTGGTTACAGGGCTTGAAACATGGATCCTGCGCTTGCTAGGCAGGCGCCGGAAGCACTGAGCTAAATCTCTGGCCCTTTCCTTTCTTTTTTGTCTTACTTTCTATATTTCTTTCGTTTTGTGGTGCTGGGGATTGAACCCAGGGCTTCATGCGGGCTAAGCAAGCTCTCTATGACTAAATTAGAACCTCATCATTGCTTCTTGGCCTTTTGGCTAAGATCAAGTATAGAACCTCATCTCCTTTTTATTTTTTATTTTGAGACAGAGTCTAGCTAAATTGCCTTGAGCAGGAGATCGTCCTCCCTCAGCCTACTGAGTAGTTAGGATTACAGCTGTGTGCCACTGGACTTGGCGAGAAGTGTATTTAAAAAGTACTTCCTGACATTGTTGTCTTTTAAGTATGGCCTATGATCCAGTTTATACTTAATGTCACCGCAAATGTAATTTAGTTTAAATTTATTGTCTTAGTATTTGCTTCATCTTTGCCCTGCCTATTTTTCATGTTCCTCCCCTTTCTATTTTTGGTGCCTCTTTGTGCTTTATGATTTTATTACTTTTCATCTGTTAGTGTGAGAAGTATTAGATTTGGGTCACTTTTCCAGTGATTGCTGTATAAACTGCAACATGTAGCCTTGATTATCAGGATCTGATAAGTGGTACTTTTAGCCTTTTTGAGCAATGGAAGGATCTTGAGAACTTGGCTGCACTCGCTGTCCTCCCCACACGTACATTCCCACATCACGGATCATGATCCTCACTATTCACTTTCTTTTTAATCCATGTTGTTCAGTCCCTTCGTACTCACTCAGTCTGGCCTGTGATTTACCACTTCAAATTCTTTCCTGCATCTTTGCCATCTGTTTGGCACAAATTTCTTTTTCTCTAATGAGTGCTGTGAAATTTTCCTTAGTGTAATTATGCTACAGGAGCAATCTGTTTCTTTTGCAAATCTCTCATTTTTTAAACTCTTGTTCTTGAAGGTGGCCTAGAGATTTTGGTGCTGGGGGATCTTCAGCATGCTTTTATGACATGTCTGAATTTCGAGGTTGATCTTTTCACATCAAAAAACTGAAACTGGGGCCAGAGATTCAGTGGTTCCAGC
>PVIC010013326.1:0-38388 GCA_004025085.1 Thryonomys swinderianus
AGAATGGAACATGGCAGGACCACCTAGAAAACAGGAGCATGAATGAATGTTTAGGGTAATGAAAGAGGTTGGTGTGGAAACTGGAGGAGGATATGTGGCCGTACAGCTGTGAAAACACAAGGAACTGTATACTCAAGAGCTAGTTCTACTCTATTCTAATATTTCTAAGTCAACCATGATGATCAGGTCAGGCGAAAGATCGTTTTCATCCCAGCCAGTGCAAGGCCTCAGGCAGAACGATCTCCTGACTCCAGGCCTTTGAAAGACAGGTTGGGAAAAATAGCAAGAGCTTCTCTCCTAAAAGAAAGTAAGTATTTTTATGGGTTGTGTTTAGATGGCCCCCAAAGCCTCATGGTTTTTCAGAGAAGGCTGAATCTGGAATGTGTGATGCTGGGATTAAGGGCTGCTTTGGCTCCGCCCTCACCCTGATAGTCTGGATGCAATAAAGGAGCAAAAAGATGCTGGCAAGGCCACTTGTTGCTCTCCTGTCCTGTGTGCACCACGCTGCTTTTCCTCTCGACGACTGTCTGTCGCCCCCGCCTTAGAGCCAGCCAATTATGGGCTGAAACCCCTGCGGACGGGAAGCCAAATAATCCCCTTCCCCTTTCACTTCGGGCGTCTGGTATTTTGTCTCAGCCACAAGAACAGTAACTAACACAAATATCAACAATGTCGAGGAATTGAAACGGACTGCAGTGATTGCAGAAATTTGTCAGAGAACCTCACGGAAGAGGGTGCTGCTGCTGAAAGGTCCTGACCTAAGTAAGTTAGGGAAACAGCGTCCGCCTGGGTCCTGTGAGGTGCTGGAGCCGAACATAAACACCCGGCTCACGTGGCTTTTACAAGGTCTGTGTTGTCACTCTGGAAATGCTCCACAGATTAGTAAATCACTACAGAAAACCGGAGTCCACAGTTGTCTAAGGAAGTTACAAATAAACAGAATTCTGGAAGAAACACTACGGTGGTAGAATGCTGCTGGGAATAGCAGCATGAATCTGTGTCTATTTTAATACAGGTCCAAATGCCCAACAACTGTGAAAAAAATGTTCAACATCTTCAGCTTTCAAGAAAATAGAAGCCAAAACACTGAGATTCCACCTAACCCTGGAATGGTTTCCTTCAAGAATACAAAAACAGGGCCAGAGGGTTAGCTCAGTGGTTCCGACGCCTGCCTCGCAAGCGCAAGGTCCTGAGTTCAATCCCCGGTAACCACATATAATGCTGGGTATGGAGACTCACGCCCACCAACAATCAACACCGCATACCACAATGCCGGGCGTGGTGGCTCACGCCTGTAATCCCAGCACTTGGGAGGCAGAGACAAGAGGATTGCTGAGTTCACGGGGCTTGCCTGGGCTCCATAGTGAGCTCAGGGCCAGCCTGAACTACAACGTGAGACCCTGTCTCAAAAAAAAAAAAAAAAGAATACAAAAACAATACACACATCCATATGGTACTGGTGAGAATGCAGGAAAAGGGACTTTTCTGCCTTGCCGATGAGACTGTAAATTAGTACAGCCACTATGGATGGATCTACAGGTCATCCTGCTGAGCAAAATAATCCAGACTCAGAAATACAAACACCGCATGTCCTCCCTAGTATGTAGAATCGAAAAAAGATGACAAGAAAGTGCGAGAGATTATTAAGAGCAAAGTGGTGGGTAATGGGGGAAAAGTAAAATCAGACTAAGTCCAGTACCCAGCAGGTAAGCTGCTCAGAGCTTACACACACAAGACAGTATTCACTAGAAAATGGATTTGAAGCACTGCGGAAGCCAGAGACAAAAATGTGAGAAATGAGAAAACACAAAATGTAAAGACCTACAATATCAACATAGCTGCAGAGAAGGCATTCCAGGGAGTGGGGAGAGGGCAGGACGAGGAGACAGAAGCCGGCGGAGGACAGCAGGTGGGGCCACGGAGGGCTGGCAGCCGGACGCAGCGAGCAGCCAGGCTCTGCCGGGGCTGCCAGGGCCTTGTGCAGCAGCTATCCCAGCAGCACTTTTTAAAATTCTGAGACAGTCTTGTGCAGTTACAAGGCTAGCCCGGAACTCATGATTCTCCTGCCTCAGCCTCCTGAAAAGCTGGGATTACAGGCCACGGTGCTTGCTCCTATTATCAACATCTTACTCCAGTTTTTTTTTTTTTTTTAAACGCTAGGTATTGAGCTTCTAGATGTACAGATTGCTGTGGCACTCGCCAGGCAGGTGTGGCACTGCTGAGCTACATCCCGGCCCTTATTTCCATTGGAACCTCCAATTTTATCCAAGGAAATCACACAGATCAAGCAGAAAACCAACACACTCAGCACATTTCTGTATGTGAAATATTCTGTGTTTTGTATGTGCAATAAAAATTTAAAAATACTTCTGTTGCCAGAATTTAAGAACTAAAAGTAATAGACTAATAAAACTCTAGAAGACAAGGGAAACATACTGACCTATGCACAGAAGGAAATTGGGTTTGGAGGACAAGGACTCAGGACACATGCTGTGCTATGAGCCACCTCTCTGGGCGACGCTAACAGGACACACACTGGTGTCTCGGGCAGACAGGTTACCGGACTCCTGAGAGAACTGTCCTCAGAACCAAGGTGTCACCGCCATCCCACGTCCTGTTGGGACCACAGGGTCACAGGACCCAGCTGGCCATGTGGCCCATGTCTCATGGTGGGATAAACATAGTTAGAAAAATCATAAGGACAGTTCCTCAGCACGGTTCACTTTCTTGTGGCCAAATATACAGAAGCTTCATTAGCATAGGCCAGGAAAAAAGCCCTGCTTCCTCTGTGTGTCAGTCAACCCAGCACCGTGCAGGCCTTTCCTTCCTGCAGACGTGCCCACCCCCAGTCTCCAGGCATTGGAAAGACTGCTGTCCGCAAAGCCATGGGGTCACCCCTGGGAGAGGGTGGGGGTATAAGGCCACAGGTCTCCCCAGCATTATCAGGCAGGGCTGGCAGTGCAGAGGGCCAGAGAGCCCAAACCACATGTCCTGTGATTTCTTTGCACCTTTCTCCCTACAATTTCTTTTTTTTTTTTTTTTTTTTTGAGGCAGGGTCTTGCTTTGTAGTTCAGGCTGGCCCTGAGCTCACTATGGTGCCCAGGCAAGCCACCGCGAACTCAGCAATCCTCCTGTCTCTGCCTCCCGAGTGCTGGGATTACAGGCATGAGCCACCACGCCCAGCATTGCGGTATGCGGTATTGATTGTTGGTGGGCGTGAGTCTCCACGCCCAGCATTATATGTGGTTACCGGGGATCGAACTCAGGACCTTGCGCTTGCGAGGCAGGCGCCGGAACCACTGAGCTAACCCTCCGGCCCCTCCCTACAATTTCTAACTGCATAAACCACGGAGGAAGAGCTGGGCACGGTGGCGCATGCCAGTAATATCAGCACTGGAGGCTAAGGCTGAGGGATTGCCGTGAGCTTAATGCCAGCCTGATCACTACAGCAAGACCCTGTCTTCAAAAAAACCAGGCAACAATAAAAAACTGAAAGTCATGGAAGAGCCAAGCCTCAGTGACTATGCCCATGTGAATTATTAGCTCTGATCTTGTCCTCTGCCCATTTTTGACCTCAAGGTGATTTCCTTGAATAAAGCCAACAATCCAGTGACTTATACTGCTAAAAGACATTAAAGTCAGATTTGGTTTCTCCAACCAAAGCCTGAGCACCTTCCAAGCTAACCGGATGAGAAAGGCTGCACAAAAACCTACTTGCAAGCATTGTTTGGGTAACAGACACGTGTGACTGTGGGCAAATCACATGCCCACTTCAGGAAGGCAGGAGCTCAAGGCCTAGATGCACTAACCCACAGCTGGCACCATGTCCTGCGAGTCTGGGTGACACGCATTTGCCGGGTGCCAGATGACCCGGGCAAGAGGGCAGGATGCCTCCTTCCCAACAAGACCTGGGGCTTGCTGCACAAGTCAGACAGGTGAAGGCATGGAAAGGTGTCCAGGACAGAGCTGCCCCGCTGACGAGCAGGGGAAAAACTACGGTGCTGCCGAGGGCTGCCCAGAGGCCCCTGCGGGAACCTGGCCCATGTGCTCAAGAGTGCAGACACGGCAGAAATGCCAGCATGGCAGAGGAATGGTGGGCTCCTTGGCTCTGCCCCCAAGGCGACCCAGGCTCACGCTCAGCCTGTTCCTCATGCTGGGCCCCAAGGTGGCAGTCACGGGAGACCACGGGTGTTAGTGCAAAAGGTGTAACAAAGACGGGGCCCGTGGCCTGGCTGCCCTGTCCAGCACCGTGAGCACAATCCACGGGGGCTCAGAACACAGTAACAAGGCCTGTATTTTCAAAGTTATAATTTATAGAATACTCTGTACAAAAGCAGTCTGTAAAAAGGGCTGTGTGTTCAGAAGAAGTCCATGGCTGTCGGCCTTCTCTTGGGGGCGGCAGCCAGCAGCGTCCTGGTCCCCAGCACGGTGCTGGTGGGTGAGCTGGTGGGCGTCTTCAGCACCCCGTGGAGGGGCCTCTGCTCAGGGTTGAAGGCCACTCGGGAGGGGCCTGTGGGGCTCACCAGGATGCTCTTGTCTGTCTTCTTGAACTCTGTCTCGAGGGAGAGTAAGGCCCCATTAACGGGGGGTCACACCTGTCCTCACACCCCGCAGGCCCCGGAAGTGGAGGCAGCACAGAGGGAGGGGAGATGCCGAGGGCAGCGGACAGCAGGGCCCCTGGGATGAGGGATCGATGAGGGGCCGTGCTGGCCAGGCGGCTGCCCGCAGACCGCCTGCTCTCTGCTCACTAGACATGTCCGTGTGCTGCTGCTCAGACCCCTGTGCGCAGGGCCGGTCCCTCATCTCATCTGACACCCTTAAAACAAACCCACGGCACCGCTGTGAACGCAGTACGACATCCCTCCTCTCCCTGCTCCTCCAGGAAACAGGCGGTTCTGAATTAGAGCAGAGACAGACACGGCGGAGGGAGCATGGTGCTCCCCAGTGGCCCCTGTGTGACGACAGCCTGACACAGCTTGGGGGAATCTGGGCACCCGGCTTCGGTGTTTTCACCAGTTACCTCTCAGGAGGCCCCAGGACCACGCGCCTGGGTCCAGACCCAGCCGAGAGGGGAGGGGCCTCAGTCTCAGCCTGGCACCTGCGGCGTGTGTTCCGGAGACACACAACTCACCGGCTGTCATGTTCCTGTTCAGCCCAAATGTGACTTTCTTGGAGCTGGAGGGGGTTTTGTTCAGCTGCAGGAGAGAAGTTAACAGGACAGTAGGAGGAACACACAGCTTCGTCCACCTGAGATTCCTAAGAACCTGCCCGGGAGGGAGGACCCCCGGGACCAGGGTTTCCTGCCCTGAACTGACCCACGGAAGTGAAGGGGCAGGGCCAGATCCTGCCTCCGTCTAATACTCCAGCAGCAACTGCCCATTAGGACCGTGGCACACACCTGTCACCCTGGCACACCGGGGCACTGAGGCATGACGACGGGGGGTGGGGGGTGCAGCCCAGCCTGGACAGCGTCATAACCTAGTGAGACGCTCTCAAAATAAAAAAAAAGCCTGGAGAGGAGGCTTAAGGTGAAGGAAAAATTAATTTGGGAATCACAGCCTCTGGCTGCTCCTAGAAAGCCGTCCGTCTGTCCGTATGACTCTTCCTTGCGCTGCACTCCCCTGTGTCCACGCCGTTGCGCCCTGAGGAGCTGGCTCCGAAAGCTCCCGGCCCGTCCTGCGTGGCGAACGTGCGTGACCACCACCCTCTGACCTGAACTGCGCGGGGAGCACCCAGGCCCGGGTCGGAGATGCCACCCAGGACACGGCTCCAGGGCTGGCCCTGGCTGGGTGCCTTGTGGTGGGGTACTGTTGAGGGCGCACCTGGATGGCAGGACCCAGATGGCGGGTGGCAGAGGTGCTCTTTGACTTCCTAAAGAATAGAGGCTTTGGTAAGAAGGGGGTGTTGAACTTCACGAAGTCCTTCTCCGTCCTCAGTGGTTTCTTCAAAGGGGTGAGAACTCTGCTGCTTCCCTGTGAGGAGAAGCAAGAAGCTGAGAGAGGAGTCATGCCACACACTGGAAGTGATGCCAGGGCTGTGAGGCAGCCCGAGTTTGCCCAGAGCCCTGCCCCAAGCAGCGTGCAGATTCCACACATCAGGACTACTGCTCAGTGTAGACTCCACACATATAAGGGCCTGTGTTTTCAGTATTTTTGCCTTTCAAAGTCCATCTGTTAAATAATTCACCTTGTAAATCGTGGATCAGTCAAGCCTGGTGGCACACGCCTGTAATTTCATACTCAGGAGGCTGAGGCTGGAGGATCACAGCGAGCTCAAGGCCACCGTGGGCTACAAAGGTGAGTTTGAGGCCATCCTGAGCTACAGGGCTCTATCTCACAAAAGGGCCCACAGGTCCGTTTCTGCAAGCAGAGTGCCCTCTGGGTGGTTAAGTGGCGAGCCCTCAAAGCCAAGGACTGGCCCTGGTTATGTGACATCAGGTATTGGGGAGCCCAGGGCAGGGAGGCATGTGGGTGGTGTGGGCAGTTCTGGATTGCCATCCTGAAGGCCCACTACCCACTCTCTGCAGCCCAGGTGCCCTCCTGTGGTCTCCACCTCGTCAGCACAGGCACTGGCAACCATGGTCCCACTGGGAGAGAAAACCTCCTTTTGGGGCAACCTCACTCACTGTGCCCTCAAAGTGCCTGCGAAGGGTCAGAGCAATGAGATCTCCATGAAGAACTAGCACGGCTGGCCAGGGGTCTGGGGCCAGGGTCGCCTGAGGCCCAGCTCTATGCCCTGCTCTGCCCCGCACAGGCTTTCCCTGCCACGTAACACACTCTCCCGGCCGCAGAGAAGGCCTCACATCACGGACAGTGCACAGCCACATGGAGACACGAGCCCTGAACAAGGGGCAGCAGGCCTCTGTGCACAGGGCCAGGGAAGTGTTTCCAGGCCTGGGGAAACCACTGTCTGCTCCACTCTGCTGTCCTGGATGACAGTGTGTACGCAGATGGCAGAGCTGTCCACCCAACTACCCCTGCTGACCTGGCATGGAAGCACGGGTCTAGGGCCAGGACAGGGACAGGGGTTGGGTCAAGAGAGTGGGTCCTGCTTTCCACCTTTCACCAGAGAAATACACGGGTGTGAGCGCTTGGTGTCCTCTGTGACGGGGTCACAGGGGCCAGTGTGTGACAGAAGCCTGTGGGTGCTAAGCACAGTATGACCCCAGCTCCACGCTGACCTTCCTGACCTCTCGAGGGCGTGGACACAGAGATGGGCACCCACTATGTACCAGGGCATAGCTATTTGTGGCACTGCTCCAGTCCGGGCCTGACTGTCCCTGGCCTCCCACCCCCTAAGGCAGCCATGGCCCAAGGATATACCCGTCTTTCCCGCCTCACCAGAGCCTGGAGCTGCCGGACCCTGGACTTCAGGACACCGCTATTCTCCACCAAGTTCGACACCTCTTTCATCTTCTTCCTCTTCTTCGAGAATGCTGTCTGCTGGCTGGACAGAGGGCAGAGGTCAAGGTTCCCTAGCTCTACCTTCTTGTGCTGAGACCTCCTGCACTGGGGTAGGGCGGCATGGCCACCATTTCCTTCCTTCTGTGCTTGAGGACAAACCAGCGTAGCCAGTCCGCTGCCATTGACCGGGGCAGCCCCAAGTTTCCGCTTTCTTTTCGGGACCTGGCCTCCGTCTGTTGGGGCAGCCCCGGCGGCAGGGGCTGGAGGATGCCCGCTGTCCTCTGGGGGCAACGCTGTGGGTTCCAAGATCTGCCCCTGCTCCCTCAGGCTCTTCTTCTTCTGCCGCTTCCGCTTACTGCGCCCAGGGGCGGTGCACGACTGGTCCAGGCCGCCCTCGTCACCCTCATCCCTGGTGCTGGGTCCGGCCTCCGTGGTCCCGTCCCCGCTCTGTGCGAGGGAGGCGGCCGCATCTCTGGGGCTGCAGGCCTCCAGCTGGATGTGGCTCTTCTTCCTCTTCCTCCTTTTCCTCTTCTGAAGGCCGCCTTCACCGCCCTTGTCCTCAGCAAGCCCGGCTTTGCTTTCTACGGAGACACAGATACCACACACAGCTCCCAACTCGGTAGGAGTCTCGCTCCAACTCTGAGACAGCCAGTAAGTGGCCGTAGTTTAAGGATCTTTTTGGTGACTGCGCAGGCTCAGAGCGGAGCTGGATCCCTGGCCCCGGGTTTTGCGGCTTTTCCTACAGGAAAGTTCTGGCCTCCTCAACACACTGTGTGCATCCAGTAGCATGTGTCCTCCCTACGACTGTGACTGGAAACCACCCCCACGTCTAGTTAGCAGAGAGGGATGGAAGCAGCTAAGTTTCCGATAATCTTCAGGCCAGACGGTCGAAGCCACAGATCCAAGGCAGTAATGAAACCCACGCGCCAAGGCTGGGGTAGAAACCGCGCTACAGTATCCTCCGTGGCACTCGCAAGGCCCTGGGCCCCCAGCGCCGAAAAAAACAGCAACGAAAAACAAGAGCCAAAGAAAATGTCCCAAACCAACAAAACAGCAAACTGTTCCCAAGGGCAGCAGGAGCCTTCACCACTCACAGTTCCGCAGAAAACTCGGGAGTCAAAGCTCCACTGTTCAGCTGCTGAAAACAGAGGCTTTTGCTGCTGGAGACTCCCGAGGCCCCGAGCTCAGTGTCCCTGCGCATGCGCCTCTCCCAGCCGCCCTGGCAGCCTGCAGCTCACCTCCCTCCATCGCTGGCTCGGCTGGCTCCAAAGGTTTCTTTCTTTTTCTCTTCTGTCTTCCTTGGCTGAGGCGATGGTCGTTCTTAGCAGCAGAACCATCTTCGGAGAAACTGAAAGCAGACGCACCGCCTGCGGGGCCAGGCCACACGGTTAGCCGCGGGCAAGGAGCGACCCCTCTGAACCCGGGGGAGATTCTGACCTCCCTGCCTCCCGGCCCAGGCTAGATGCAGAATCACATTTAAAAAAACAAAACACTGGAGCTGGGCCTGGTGGCTCACGCCTGTCATCCCAGCAGTTGGGAGGCAGAGGCAGGAGGATTGTGAGTTCGAGGCTTGCCTGGGCTACACAGTGAGCTCAGGGTCAGCCTGAGCTACAAAGCAAGACCATGTCGCAAAAAAAAATAAAACAAAACAAACAAACAAACAAACAAAAATCACTGGACTCCTCAACCCAACAGGCGCGGGTTGCAAGCCGTGGCTGGACCCCCACCGCCCACCCCCGCAGCCTGCCCTCAGGCTGTTGGTCCTGTCCCCAACTCCAAGTGCCCAGCAAGGGGCAGAGGAAGGAGTGTCAACTTGCTCACATGTAGCTGAGCTTAGCAGGTGTTTTTTTTTTTTTTGACTGAGAACTGAACCTAGGTCCTTCATACCACCACCATCCCAGCTCTTTATTTTTGAGACAGGTCTTGCTAAATTGTCCAAATTGGGCTCGGACTTATGATCCTCCCACCTGAGCCTCCAGAGTGCTGGGATTACAGGCAGGTGCAACCACATCCAGTTCATCTGATCCTTTATGAAGCGAATCTGATTTCTCAGAGCTCCTTTCCTTTGTTTTTATGATCAGTTTTCCCTGGAGACAGTTGGCGGCAAAGTCAGGCACACAACTGTAATCCTAGCGCCCTGGGAAGCCAAGGCCCAGACTGGGCAATTAGTGAGACCTTATTTCAAAATGAAAACAGAAAGGGCTGGGACGTAGTTTAGGAGGAAGTTCCTGGGTTTCACTTCTCAGTACCACACACATGCTCCTGCACAAAGGGGTCTTCCCAGCCCGATGAAAATTTACCCAGTTTACAAAACAGTAAAAACCAAAACAAAACACTGCGCTACCCCACGACGAGAGCAGCCTAACCCTGGCCCAAAGATGTGCTCGGGACGGAGAATGGGGAGGTGGACGTGGGCCCGGCCCTCGGGCGCTTCCAACAGCCTCGGGCTCGGGCTGCAGTGCGGTGACGCTGGGCAGGGCCCTCGTCCTCAGGAGGCCTTGTCGGGGAGGCCTCCAGCCCTGTGTCTCCGCATCTGCAGAGCTGCGCTCAGCGGGGCTCCCACTCTCAAGCGCCACCCGATTCTCCTCACCTTCAGAGAGGTCTTGAAACCTGAAAAAAAACAGCACGAGAATCCGCAGTCTTTTCTCTCTTCCACAGGAACGGCGCGGGCTGCGAGCAGGGCCCAGTGTGTGCAGGCCACTGCCCTGCCACCGACCTGCACCCCGGCCCTGCCCTGCACCTGGCGCCAGGCCCCTGGATGCCACCAGCCATTTCCTTCTTGTGCAGAAGGACAGAGAAGAGCCCTTGGCAAGGCAGGGCGCCTCGTGTGATGATGCCAGGGGCAGCCCAGGAGGAAATCCCTCCCTCACCACCCACAGGGCATGTGCACTTTCACGAGCCTGGTTGGCACAAAGTAAAAGCAGGGAGAGGCTCGGTGTTTTCTTCCCTGGTATCTGAAGGCAGCAAGAGCTCACACCTCTGTGCAGACATGCCAGTGCCGTCTCCCTCCCGGCAGACAGTGAGGCCAGGGCACGGGGCACTGGGCCCTCCGTCCGCTAGTACTCTCCACCAGGCCCTTCATAGCCCAGCAATAAACCGAGGAAACTAGCTAGGTATAGTGGCACTTGCTGTGATCCCAGCTGAGGGAGGCTGAGGTGGGAGGGTCATAGGTTTAAACCCAGCCCGAGAAGATTATCCCATTATTGGAGACCCTGTGTCCAAATAAATGTAAGGGATGAGAAAGGAGCTCAGTGGGAAGGCCTGGCTTCAACACCCAGGAGGCTGCCCCAACACACACGGGAGAAAGTTCATGAAGCTACTTTCGAGGGTCTCCTTAACCTGACTGATACACGGCAGTCCCCACCTACAGGGCTAAGACAGGGGCATTCCCACGAGTCGCAGCACTTCACGGGCTCGAGCAAATCCCACGCCACGGCACTGACAAGGGGACTAAGGGACCCTCTGGCCGAGCTCCACTGAGAGCAGAGAGGGCCACAGGGAGACGACTGGCCCTGCCCATCCTAGCAGCCCGGCACCAAGTCTCTCTATCTGTCACCTCCGGCAGCAACAGGATTAACTCTATGTCCCACAAAGTAGCCAAGAGATGAACACAGCGGCACTGGAACAGAACTAGAGGAGCAAGGGAAGCTGCTTTGATTAATCCTTCAGTTTACGTCCGGGCTCCTCTCCTACGAGTGAAGAGACCAAGGCCCACCGGAGGGCACGCAGGCTAGTACAGCCACGGTGGCGATCAGTGCGGACACTCCTCCAAGCCCGACACTGAGATGCCCCGTCCCAGCGACTCCCCGCCCCGGGATCTGCCGGAGTTAGAGAGCCTCTCCGAGATCCACGCACACCCAGATTCACAGCGCCACAACTCTCAGTAGCTAAAGCTCGGACGTGGCGCACGGACACACCAACAGGTGGATGGACAGAGAAAGCGCGGTGCCCACAGACCATGGAGCACGGCTCGCCACGAAGATGGACCGACGCAAGCGTGTGCGGGAGGGTGATGCATGGTTTCTCTTGGATGAGAAACCCAAACTCTAAATAAACTAAAGACCAAAATAAAAAATAGTAAGAAACAGGAAAATGGACCTTTTGCAAATGGGAAGGGGACCAAGAGATGGAGAGAGGGGGAAGGAAGAGGACAGGGACACATGGATGGAACAGCTGGGCTTGTGCACTGGCTCCCCACGAGGAGAGCGGCCAGCAGGTGCTGCAAACACCGACTCATAAAATGAAACATTTTAAAGGCAACAAAGAAAAAGTTAAGAAGAGAGCTGGGCCCACTGCAGATATACTCGAGGGATCCCTCCCAGCCAGCTGCTTACTTCCTGATTAGCCTGCAGAGGCGCTTCCGGTTGAAGGGAGGGATGTTTTTCCTGCTGGTTACTTCTAGCAGCCGGTCAGCAACAGCCTTATAGTCGAACTATGAAGAGAAAGGCAGCATGAGCTGGTGGCCTTGACGCTGCTGGCCCTCGGGGAGGGCAGACCCCCGGCGTCCGGTGCTGACACCGGCCACCAGGCGCGAGCTCTGCTTTGGAAGACCACGCTGCCTCCCCAGGCGAGGGTCCCGGACAGCTAGCCTCTCCTTTCAATGAGGGCATAATGCACGTAACAAAACTGTCTGGATGTGTTTCTTTTACAATTTAGTCTAGATTCCCAATCTGCATTTGCTAACACGGAACACGTTTTAATTTGAAAAGTACTGCTGTATAAAATACGTAACATCTTAGCAACTCAAAATTCAAAGACTCATGTCTTTCAAAATTCTACCCCATTTAAACTCACCTCCAATAAAAAAGTTGTTTTTACCCCTTTCTTCTCTTCTGTTTTTTGCAGTACTAGGGATTGAACTCGGGGCCTTTCCACTAAGCTACATCCCTAACCATCTTCTTACTTTTTATTTTGAGACAGGGTCTCAGTAAGTTGCTAAGTTGCCCACGCTGGGCTGGACCTCGCCTCAACCTCCCAAAGAGCTGGGATGACAATCTTGAGCCACCAATAAGCTCATCGTAGGAAGGTGACATCAGTGACAAAGGGATTACAAAGGACTTATACGTCAGGCTTAACCAGCTCTGACCCGAATTCTCTGACCTGCCCCTCAAGCCTATTCTATAAACAGCAACAACCGCCCACCTGGAGAAGCCGCCCCACATCTGCGAGGGCTCCACAGTCACGCCTGTCTCTGTCGCCACTGGTCCCGTCTCTCCCGGAGTGACATCTGTCCAGCACTGTCGAAACAACCCAAAGACAAAAGTTCTTGACATGGGAGGTCAAGAGCGATGCCACTTCCTCCCGGTCACATCTGACCAGGCACCTTTCAGTGACAAAGAAACTACTCTGAAAGGAAAACTGTCCCTGCGCTTACAGCCCCCAAAGGCGCTCTGGCTGCTCAGCCCCAGGATCGAGGCTCATCAGGAAGGAAGCACACGCTCTGCTTCTGTGACTGGCTGCAGTCACAGCGCGGGCAGAACCCCGCAGCCTGCTGCTGCGCCCTGCTGCACACCCTCTCCACATTCGAGCCCTCTGCAGGGGCTCCAGCAGGCAGCCGGGCCAGAGCCAGGGCTGCTGCAGAGCAAACGCAGGGCAAGCACTTGGAAATGGCCACTGGCGCCACGAGTTCAGGACTGCGGAGCGATCGGCTCTGCGGGCTGCGCAGCCCTCACTAGAAACGCTTGAGACCAGAGGTGTCTGGAGTTAAGAGCTCTCGGCATCTTTGATACCTTCAGACTTGACAGCTGAGCGTCATTTATGCAAAAGTGTGAAATGCTCCAGAACACAGAACGTTAGGAGCGTCACGCTGGTGCTGAGTGTCCAGTGCTGAATGAGTGACGACTACCCTGTGGCAGTACAGGAACTTCTTACAAGGCAGCCCCAGAAGCCCCACAATTCTGCCACCCATAGTGAACATTTGATCTGTTAGTCTAGATTATTTAAAAAGATCTAGTCCAGGCTAGCCTCAAATTAGCAATCCTCCTGTTTCAGCCTCCTGAGTACTAGGATTGTGGGCATACGTCCCCACACCCTGCTATTTTTCTGGATCTTTTAAGACACAGGTAAACATGAGTCTCCTTCTATATACTGTTTTATGTTTTGCTTTTTAAAAAAATTACTGAATTTCCACCAATCATTAGTTTTGGACACTGCTTTTCAGTGGATAGAAAACACTTCAGAAGACAGTGAGTTCTGACTTGACTGCTTTGCTTTGGGCACCAAGATGCCACAAGCTACTGGGGACAGAGAGCAGCAGTGGGAACAACATCAGCCCCAGAAGGTGTTTGGGTGCCCAAAGCGAAAGAAACTGAAGGAAGCTGGGAAAGGAGAGCCAGGGACGTGGGCTCAGTTCCCCACGGGCACGGCGGCCTCCTGTGCAGGCGCGGGGCTCACACACACCAAACCCACGGGCAACGAGCCATGGCAGCGACAAGAGTGAGACCCACAGGGCACGGAGATCCCCGGAGGCATGACATGCACAAGCTCACATGTCGGGGCTCAGGCCCCCCGGGACCCCCGACTGGCACAGCAACTCTATTGTGCCCACTTCCATTCTCGGGAGGAGTGCCAGGCAGAGCCCCTCCACTCGCCAACTCCAGGCTGTGCGCAGTGTTGGCCCGATGAGGACTTATAAAAGGAAACAAAAAACCAAAGCAAAAAACGGAGAGAAGAGTCAGGCACGGTGCCACACACCTGTGCTGCCAGCTACTCGGGAGGCTGAGGCAGGAGGATTGTAAGTTCAAGGCCATCCTAAACAGTGTAGTGAGATGGGGCCTTGAGATTAAAAAAAAAAAACCCAAAACACAAAAAAACAAAATCAAAAACAAACAAAAACCACTCAAAGGAGTCTTCTCACCTGGCTTCTTTGTTACTGCTTTTTTACGTAGTGTCTCATTCCCAGGAGTCTCTTCGCCAGAAAGGTCGCCATCGACCCTGTTCACATTCGGTTCCTCTGCGGTCTCTTCAGGTACAAAGGTAGACTGATGTACAATGACTTCGAAAACGCCCCTGGAGATGGTCTGCACCAGGGTGTGGCTGGGGCGGAAGCACAGCGGAGATCGTGGTTACCGTGGCCAGAAGGAATATGGTGGGACAAGCAGCAGGGGTGCTGGGCTGCACCTTTGGGGGTGGGGTGCTGGCGCGTGGCACTTGCTGGGCTGGCGGGCACCTGGAGCACTAACGACCCACGCACACAATCTGCCACAGTGCCAGGGGCCCAAGCGCTGTGGATGGAGCTGCAGGTGCGCAGAGGGCAGAACCCTGGGGTGGGAGCCAAGTGAGGGCTCACGTCGAACATCCCACTAGCAGGAATCAGAGCACGAGTCTCTGCTCCGGAGAATCACACCTCGCGCAGAGCCCGAGTTCCCACCCCGCGGTGAGAACACTTACTCCTTAGTCTTGGCAGCGATTCTGCAGAACGGGTCGATGAACTTGAGGTTCTGGTCCGCCAACAGCTGTGATTGTGGACATAAACAGGGAGCCGTTAGGGAAACAGAGCCCCTCTCCTCCTGAGGTCTTCAGGAAGGAGGCACCACACTCGGAGACACGGGTCTCACGCAGACCCAGGCTGGGCCGGGCTCAGGTCAGGGCCACCTCCCAGCCACCCACCACCTCAGCCTGGGCCCCAAGGACTGCAGCCCGGCCAGGGCGGCCCTGCAGCCGCGCGCGCACCTCTCCCATGAGAACGTCTTTGTGGGTGGCGCCTCAAAAGCGATACAGAGGTGTTCTGGCTTTTAGTACAGTCATGTTATAATAAAAGTGCACCAGGGCCAGAGGGTTAGCTCAGTGGTTCTGGTGCCTGCCTTGCAAGCGCAAGGTCCTGAGTTCGATCCCCAGTAACCACATACAATGCTGGGCGTGGAGACTCACGCCCACCAGCAATCAATACCACATACCACAGTGCGGGGCGTGGTGGCTCACGCCTGTCATCCCAGCACTCAGGAGGCAGAGGCAGGAGGATTGCTGGCTTGCCTGGGCACCATAGTAAGCTCAGGGCCAGCCTGAGCTACAAAGCGAGACCCTGTCTCCAAAAAAAAGCAAAAAAAAAAAGAGTGCACCATAGGGTATTTGTAAAAGTAAAAATAGCTCCTATCTCCAAATTAGATGACCACTTGTTCTTTTCCTCTCCAGTCTTATCTATTTACGTGTGAGTATGTAAGAAAAGGACACCATTTACATAGCTTTGCTGCCTTTTTTCCCCCAAGACCCCAAATGCTTACTGTATCCTAAAGATCCTCTGTGTTACTGAACTCTTTATTGGGCTCTGTAGGTTGCATTCAATTGCTCTTTTTTACTTTCTTTAAAGAGACAGGCTATCCCTATGTTGACCAGAGTGGTCCTAAATTCCTGAGCTCAACAGCCCCCGTCTCAGCCTCCTGAGACGACAGGTGCGGATTCAGTGTACCCGGTTCAATTTCGTTTTACAAAATTGTCACATACGTGTTTGGTGTATAAATCTTTGTCCACATGTCCCAGTAGCCACTTAAGTCACACCTGGGTGGGCAGCAGCTGAGGACTGAACTAATTTACGGCCCTGAGTCACTGGTCAAGTGTCAACAGGCAGTGACGCTTTACTGATGACTCCCACAGCACATGGGGCCGCTCTGCACCACAGGCAGAGCACCCGCCGGCTTCGCACCTCCTTCCCTCCGACTCTGGAGAGTTCGTCCAGGTAAATGTCAATGAAGTGGAACCGGACGTCATCAGGAGACTGACTCTTGGGAGACAGGAGCTCCTTCATCAGGACATCTAGGAAAAGCTGGACGCGGCTGCAGAGACACACGCAGTCTTTTAACCACAACGTGCCAATGCCTCTGCTCCCCAAGAAAGAACACAGTTAGTGCTTATCCTGCGTGAAAAACTTCAGCCCCGTGTGGAAGAACAAGCACTTGCATCACTATAATATGTTAACGTGTCACACGGGTGTGATTACTTTTGCCCCTCTCCTGGAAACCAAGTCCTCCTGGGGTCAGAACACATTTCACAGTAGATACAAAACACCCTCTTATCCAACTGTTTCCCCCCCGGGGTGCCAGGGATCAAAGCAGGCCTTGGGCATGCGAAGCAAGCGTGTTCTGCCACCACACTGCCCCTCCAGCCTTCACGTGTCCACGCCCATCACACCGACTAACCAAGTGGCTTCCTAACCTTTCTTGCCAGCTGTTCTGCTTCAGAACTTCAAAGGACTGTCTCAGGACCAGGCGGATCAGCTAAAGACAGGTAAGATTTGTCAGAAACGGGAAAGGAAAAAACATGTATGGCATTATGCGTGGGATCAAAGCTACACACACTAGGTAAGCGCTGGCCCAGCCAGCCCCAACAGGGACAGGGAGACATTCACCAGCCCGGACCCCTCAGGGAAATGAGACACACACACACACACACACACGGAACTTCTAGATCACGAATGTTCCAAGGTCCCCACCGTCCTCCCCGCAGCTCAGCACTGCAGCAGTGATGCCCTCAGCTCATGCTCAGAGTGGTCCATGATACACGGCTTCCCACTGGCACATCTGCTGCTTCACACGGACTCACTCTCTCCTGGGACTGGAGACTGAACCCAGTGCCTTCAAACTGAGCTACCACCCAGCCATTTGGAAAACTGGGACAGAACTGCTAAGCTGCCCAAGCTGGGCTCAGCTTCCGATCTTCCGGCCTCAGTCATCCGCTGGGGATGGAACCCAGGGCCTGGTGCATGGCAGGCAAGGGTGGTACCACTGGGCTATAACCCCACTCTCCACTGGCAGACACAGCACCTTCTGTCACACACGAGCTCCTGAAGGCAGTGTGGACAAGTGCACTCACCATGTAGTATTTGTCCAGGCGCAGCTTGTCTATCTCCTTCCACTCTCGATTCATGGTTTGCCAAAAGGTCCGAATGAACAGGTGCTCTGTGGAAACATGAGGCCCTGAGTGCTTGCTCCCCACATAAGTCAACGCCACCAGGGAGAGGGCAGGAGACAGAAACAAACCAGTCTTTATTCACTTGTTTCAGGAATTCTCAGGCAGCTAGAAACATTGGCCAATAAATGAACAATTGATCATTTTCCTTGTATTTACACAAGCACACCTTACCATGAAGGCAGGTGGTAGCTCCCAATGAGAGCGCACCTTGGAGCATTTCTATTTATCCACTGCCAAACCATGTTTCTATTAAAATCAGGATCCCTTGATTCACACCCCATCCTTTGCAATGCACCCACACCCAACAATCAACCTAAAACCATTAATTAAAAAATATTAATCTTGGGGCCAGAAATTTAGCTCAGATTGCGCTTGTGTGCCTGTCTTGCAAGCACAAGGTCCATAGTTTGATCCCTGGTATCACACACACACACACACACACACACACACAATCATCTCAATGATACTTGCACAATTCATGTAGAAATGCAGCTTTGTATTGGCTGTTCGGGGTCATGTAGGTGAGTGATAGCACACACTATGGCACTTTTTCACTGTATTTCTCTATTCTGACCCATTCTGGATTTACTGTTTCTTCTGCATAATTCTTATATGCAAGCCCACCCTACACACCCCAGGTGGAATACTGGTCTTTCCAAGCCAGCTAAGTTAGAGACCCACAAGATCACCCGCCTCTCAGCAGCTTTGTTCTGGGTGCTAAGCACAGCTAACAACTCTGCTGTCCTGTGTCCCCCTGTACATAATCAAACCCCATCTCAGAAATCCCCATTTTCCCCTTCATCTTTTTTTTTGGTAGAAAGGAATTACTTTATATTTTCTAACAGTGATGCCTTCTAATGATTGAATGACTGGGTCTACTCTTGGGGGAGACACACAGGCATCAGATTCCTGTACAGGCTGCTGTATGAACCTGTGGCTCTAAGTGTGTTAAAGTGACTTAGACCTCGGGGATCCGGGGGATTGTTGATACTGACATTTAAATGCCCTGTGATGCTCACAAGGCCTGTCCTTCACCCTTTGAGAATCAAATTCAGCACACCATCAAAAACACAAGTAGCTCGGGCCAGAGATTTAGCTCAGTGATTCCGGTGCCTGCCTCACAAACTCAAGGTCCTGAGTTCGATTCTGGTAACCACGTACAATGCTGGGCTTGGTGACTCACGCCCACCAGCAATCAATACCACATACCACAGTGCCAGGCATAGTGGCTCACGCCTGTCATCCCAGCACTCGGGAGGCAGAGGCAAGAGGATGCTGAGTTCGAGGCTTGCCTGGGCTACATAGTGAGCTCAGGGCCAGCCTGGAATACACAGCAAGACCCTGTCTCAAAAAAAAACCACGAGTAGCTCATCATGTGACACACACATTTTAGTAAACACTGGCACCCTGGGAAGTGGAAACTTCGAAGGAAGAAACCACACTGACTTGGTTTCCTAGGTAGTTAACAGACCAGTGCACAAGGCACCACGATAGCAGCAGAACTTACGGGCCTCTGAGTTGTTCACAACGTGGACGAGTTGGGAAATAGTGTCTGCCAGCTCCTCCTGCAAAGGTGGGTGGGCAAAAACATCGGGTTATTATGGAGGCACCGAGACACTGTGATGCTGCACCCCAGCCCGCACCCTCCTCCCTCCCGCCGGCAGAAAAGCCTGTGCTGCAATCTGGGTGCTCTGCCTCTGGGGCTGCGACTCAGTGGCTGGGCTCCCGGCTCCGGGAAGTGTTTAAAAACGCAGCCAACTGGGCAGGAGAAACAAAGCAGCTGGTACACTGCCCTTCAGCTGAGATTCGATCGCGATGCCCCAGAGGTGAGAAGACACAGGGCTCTCGCTGTGGACTCACTGTAGGTCAGAAAGTCCTCGGGCAGGCCTGGCCACAGCGGGCAGATCGCAGAGGTCAGACAGGACCACTGGGCACCTATCCTTTGCCCCGCCCCTCCCTCTGAAGGCCACTGAGACGCAGCGGGCCAGGGTCTGGTAGCTCAGCGGCTGGGCCTGCTCCTTAGGGACATCAGGAAGTGCTCTGCTCATGGGCCCCTAGAGTGAACCACCTCTGGTGCTGCTAACACAACACCTGCCTCAATCTTCCTCTTGTTTAAAATGAAGCCCAGATCGAATGTGGTTCTCCTCCTCACTAAAGCTGACAACTGCTACTTTTGAATGTAATCTAAAAATATTTTGCCCAGCTAGCCTATTCAACATATGTTCTGGAGGGGAAATGTCATAAACCGCAACAAGTTATTACATGGCACAGCAGAGGGGCAAGGTGGCCAGAAAGCCCAGGAAAGGCAGTGCCACCCAGGAGCGCTTTGCCACGGAGCTCCGCAGGGCTTACTCCTCCACTGCTACCAAGGCTGACCCGCGTCTGGGTGATGAACAAGGCGTTTAAGAAAGTGACAACCATGTTCTAAAACAGTTTTGATGGCAGGGCTTAGCAGTAGGGACCCAGGGTCACAAGCGCATCTTGGTAACTAGTGTAATTCCCTCCAAGCCCTACTGGCTAAAACAGGCTTTCGCCAGTGACGGGCTGGCCATATGCTCTGTAAGGACCCGAGGGACAGCAAGGTAGCTGCTATGTCCCGTGTACCCATGGGACCAACTAACTGTGGCAGGGGCGAAGGGGCTTGGTCTGCAGGGTCGTAGACCAGATCACACCTTCTGTCCATAAACAATTAAGACTTTAAAAACATACCACAGTGTTTGGAATGATGACAGAGAAATAATAAACCTATGATTGAGCATGTCCATTATATTTACTTTTTCCATTATATTAAAAAAGATATTAACCTAAAAGCGGATGTTGTGTCCCTTTCTGTACAGACAAGAGACAGCCCTTGAAGTGTTTATTTTCCACCTGCTTAAGTATGATCTGTCAGGAGTCCACGAATAAGTCTCCTTTGTTTTTCCTTTGCTTCTTGAGACAGGGTCTCACTTTGTATGTAGCTCAGGCTGCCTCTGAGCTCACTCTGTGGCCCAGGCAAGCCTCGGACTCGGCAGTCCTCCTGCCTCTGCCTCCCGAGTGCTGGCAGGACAGGCGTGAGCCACCACGCCCGGCACTGTGGTGTGTGGTACTGATGGCTGGTGGCGTGAGTCACCACACCCAGTATCACTGTATGTGGTTACCGGGGACAGGGGACAAACTGGGGACCTTGCTCTTGCTAGGCAGGCGCCAGAACCACTGAGCTAAATCACCGGCCCTAAGTCTCCTTTCTTCACCCATGGCAGAGACCCAGGCACGTGACAGAGTGGCTGTGTTACCTGCAGAAGGGGCTCGTCCTGCACCCACATGCAGTAGAAGAGTCCTTTCCAGATTTTTAGGAGTTCTTCTTGACTGAAACCTCCTACAGCAAAAATAAGTAAACAAATCTTTTAGAGTCTCCATACTTCCTTTCTTAAAAATTCAGAACTGTCACACAAGAGGCGCCCAGCCCTCGAGATAGGAAGCGCACGCACTCTGAGACGACGGGGAGGGTGGCGGTGGGGGCCGTTCCCAAATGCTCAGCGACAGAAATCCAGCCGCGGGGCCAGGCGCAGCTCAGCAGAAGAGCGCGGGCCTAGGTGCTCTGGCCCTGGGCTCCACCCCAGCACCCCCGGAACAGACTCGAGGAAAGCCAAAGTAACAGAACACCCCACGAGGGCCTCACTCCCGCAGTCGGGTCCCTCTGAGGCGCACTCTGTTGCACACTGCACCTCATCCTGCACGACCCAGATGAAGAAGACCTGCAAACCACAATGGGGTGAAGACTCTCCCGTCACAGCCGGCCCTCAGCCACAGGCAGGCTCAGAGAGGGAAACTGAGGAGCTTTGATTCTGCAAAAGGGCCCTAACATGGTTATCTCCATCTCTCGCTGTGACAGCGCTCTCCCGCTGGGCAGTTCCATCCTGTGCTAGGAGGCACCGGGTTGGCCTCATCCTCCCTCCAGTCCTCAAGGGGTCCCCTCTGCCTTTCCCTCCAGAATGCAGCCACAGGCTCCTTCAGATGGTGACTCCTGCGCTGCTCCAGGTGCCTTGGATCAATGTGCTGAGCAACACAAGGAAGCTCCATGAAATTGGAAAACAAACCGATCTGGTGTTTCCATGCGTGTTGCTGACATATTACTAGAAAGGAGTACTAGGAAACTTTCGTTTTGAGGTAAGGCCTTAAGTTGCTAGGCTGCCCAGGCTAGGGTTGATCTTGCAGTCCTCCTGCCTCAGCCTCCAGTGCTGGGACTACAGGTATGTACCGCTAAACCTGCCAGGAAAAATCTTTTCGGGGCAGCAAACTAGAATAAACCAGATAAATGCAGACAATTATATACCACAGTCAATGTAATCTCAGTACTCAAAAGGATGATTATGAAACAGAGTCCTGGTTGAGAGACAGGTAGTTATCATATTCAGAGAAAGCTTATTCTATTTTGTAGGCTGCTTCCCAACCTGCTAGACTTTCCTCATCAACAATTTTACAAGGGTGTGTTTTCAGTCTTCTGTGCTCATTTCTTACTTAAAACTGAGAAGAAAAACCACAGGACAGTGAGTTCAAGTCCACTTCCGTTCAGAGCCGTGCAGGTGATAAGCCAATTGGTTTTCCTCCTTCTTGTTCCAAACAAGTCATATCTGGGGATCTGGACACTCGAATGTAAGCATGGCTGGCACAGATGCCGCCAGAGCAGGGCCAACATCAGTCAGGGTGGCTTGGGAGGGTATCATGTGACCTGCCTGCCCTTACTTTGACCATTTTCAAAGACTGTACCTCCCCAGTGAATCGGTGGGTCTGGGCAAGGATCGAGGCTGCTAAAACATTATATAAAAAGCTAGAAGGGAACTTTAAAGTGGGTGAGTCCGATCAACAGCATTCACACCCACTGCTCAATGGTAGCTTCCACAGGTAACCCTTCACCAGCCTGTTGAGGTGTTCTTACGAAAATGAAAACTAAAAATAACCTCAAGTATGCTGAGTCTACCTCCTAGAGTATGTGCAGTAGAAGGGGCCAGGAAACAGCTTAAAATGAGACCTCAGGGTGTAACTGGCAAAAGCCCGAATGCACAAAACTCTACAGGACAAATGAACCATGTCTCCCAACAAATAAACTGTAGGGCAAAAAAGGAAAGAGCTTTAGAATCTCACTTGGCAGACATTTATTTACCAGCCAAAGGCAACAAGTGGGCCTTGTCTGGACTCTGCTTTGCTTTAAAAGCACATGGGAGTTCGTGGGAAAACAGCGTGGTGTTAAAGGCGAGAGGATGGTACGGGGTTTGTGTTGAGAGGAATGCGTCTTTATCTTTCAGGGATGCATACTGAGGTATCTGAACCAGGCAGGGGACGCCTGGGATTTGGTTCCCAAGAAGCCAAGCAGAAGGAGGAAGAGGCTCATCAGATAATCCGGCCAGGGGCTGGAAAATGCTGAAGCACAGAAAAGAGGACACTGTCAAGTGTGAAATACCCCTTAACAAAATGAAAACCAGTGATAAAATTACAGAAGGGACCCATGGACTGTTTTTGCTTTCTTCTTTTTTAAAAACAAAACGTGACTGGGAAGTCACAAACCTTAATGAACTTACAATCACAAAGAGGATTAAGGGAACTGGGTTCCTGGAGGTCAGGCCCTGGCTGGCCACTCCTGCTCTTTGCTGAGCAGCTGTATCATTGCCCCCTCCCCCAAGCTATCCACTTTCAGGAGGAGAGGGTTATGGCGAGAGGCAGAGGTCTGGGTAGAGCTCACCCTGCCCGGAGGGGAGGTGGCTGCAGAAATTGTCTGAAGCCAAATCTGCAGAATTCCCTCAGCCGTAGCACCTTTAAGAATGATAGAAGAGGTCGGGTATGGTGGTACCCACCAGTGACCCCAGCCTGAGCTGTACGGTGGGCTCCCCTGAACTGCACAGTGAGGCCCCTTTTCAGAAAACCAAAAACCAAGAGCCAGGGATTGAGCTCAAGTGGTACCATGCTTACATCAGAAGCACAGGCTTGAGCTCGATACCAGGTACCACAAACAAAACAAAACAAAAACCCAAAATCAAAACTTAGTTTGGCTTGGTTGTTCCGTCAGGCAGCAATTTAAATATCCTAACTAATGAAAACATTTTCATTTAGAAACATCTATTTTCAATACCGGTAAAAAAAATCGCTTATTTTCACTGAGAAATTTAGTTGAAGATAAGATACTAATTTTTGAAGCAACTGAAGGAGTAAAATACTCAGTATTTAAGTTTTTTCGAAACTTTAAAAAGTGACCTACCTATCTGAGGTACAATAGTTCTGAGCCTCAGTTATTTGTGTAATTTTCTCTTGGAGATAAATTTTTTTTTTTTTTTTGAGACAGGGTCTCACTTTGTAGTTCAGGCTGGCTCTGAGCTCACTATGTAGCCCAGGCAAGCCTCAAACTCAGCAATCCTCCTGCCTCTGCCTCCTGAGTGCTGGGATGACAGGCGTGAGCCACCACACCCAGCACTGTGGTGTGTGGTATTAATTGCTGGTGGGTGTGAGTCTCTACACCCAGCACTGTATGTGGTTACCAGGGATCGAACTCAGGACCTTGTGCTTGTGAGGCAGGCGCCGAAACCACTGAGCCAACCCTCTGGCCCTTGGAGATAAATTTATTAAACTTAATACAAATATGTTTGTAACACAATTTAGGTTTAGTTATTTTAAAATAAATGAGATGAACATGAAAGTGAGGCTGGGAGAACACAGGAAATAGCAGTAAGTTTTGAAGTGAGAACCCAGTAGAGCTCTTCTCTCCCAGATGCAGGCACAGGAGCCACCGAGATGGGGCGGCTTGCGCTCTAACGCACCCCATGGCCAAGACACACACCAAGCCCACTCTCCAGCAGTGAGAAAAACTCTGCATCATTGGCACCTGCGCTAAAGCTACCACACGGCCAACCAACTGCAGGCACCCGTTGCTTATGACAAGAGAAAGTAAGCCATGACCTAAACGAAAATGTCACGAAGTTGATTTTGAGACACACTCATATTAGATATTAAATGTTTAAAGTACAGAATGGCAGGGACTTTCCAGTTCAGTGCCAAGAAGAGTGTAACAAATAACACACACAGCTGGTGCGTCACCAACGTGTGCTCAATAGGGAATGAATGGCAAAATCAGGACAAAGGCACCATCGGGACTAAACCATGAGCAGAGACTACTTAATGGTGGGGTGGACTCAACTTGGAACAGTCCAGGTTGAGTTAGATTCCACAGTTTTAAGCAGTACAAAGCCTGCCACTTTGTTTTTTAAGATCACAGACCTACCTATGTATGTTGCAGAGAGACAGATACATGTTTCAGCAACAATATAAAATCTCAGGTTAACTCAAAAATATTTGAGCTTGTCAATGAGAGTCAAATGTCAGACCAAGTTATTTCCAAACTTGTTTCTATTTTGACGCGGCACAGCTGTGGCAGAGACTGTGTTCTTCTTCTGTTATTAACAAGCCACATTTGCCAGGAAGCACTGTTTGAAGATGCCTTATACCCTATGCAATGTGGACAGGGTGGTGAAAGAGATAACTGACTCTGGATATTAACCAGCCAGGATCCACAGCACTGCTGTAATCTGCCTGCTTCCAGGACCCTGCACCACCTCTACCTGTGAAGTCCTAGGCCTGCTCGCTAAAGGAGTTTCAGCAACAGGCTGTCTGGATGCCTCAAGTCCAGGAGGACGGCACCAGTCCTTCCTCTTTTCCATGGCCAGACCCTCATTAAGCTGGATGGGATGCTTATGGGGTTTGAGAGAAGAAAGGATACACTGACGCCTAATTAAACAAGGTTGCCAAATACAGCAACAGACATTGGTGTTAGACCCAAGAGGAGCAGCAGCAGGTTGCTAGGGAAGGCTTTCTGGAGATGATGCTGGACTCGTGCTGGGGGTGGAGGGCACTGGATTTTTTTCAGAATGAGGAGAGACACAGGCAAGGAGGTAAGAAATGGTGTATGCTACAGGAGGAGCCACAAATGGTTCTGCTGATGAAGCATGCAGCAGTCATGACCAGGCTTAGGCAGGAACAACGGATGAAGACCCCATGACCTGCAAACTGACTTTTCAGGAAGGTAGTACAGCAATCAGATGTGTTTTAGGAAAATGATCCTAGGCTGGTTTGCAGAGGACAGATTCGGGGGGGGGGGCAGCACAAATGGAGTTAAAGAGATCAGTTATGGAGCAAGCAGGAGCAGGAGTCTGGGGGAGATAAAGGGTCCTGTGCTCAGAAGAGAGTAATTCAGAAGGCGAAAGTGCTAGGTCCAAGGGGGCCGAGAAAGAGAGTGGAGTTCAGTGTAACAGGGCAATCCATGTCCTGCTAGAGCCTGAGTAGGAGGGCAATAGAGGAACAAGAGGAAGACAGAAAAGTTCTTTGGTGAAGCCCTTTCGGGGGATTTTGGGCATTGAGTCTGAGGTACCTGTGACAACCAGGAGGAGTGTGGAGTTAGAGGCACACCTCAGCCAACGCTAGGAAAGGTCTGGGTTGGCAACATGGGAACCCCTGGTGCACATGCAGACATGGGAAGCCTGAAGATGGGCATGTAAACTGACTCTCAGGGAGACCCCAAGCAGATTTAAGTCTGGAATTTTGGTCTTTAGCCCTTTAATAAGACTTCCCATAAAAAATGTTCTCTCTTCTTTTGGAGGGGCGGCAGTCTCTTGTGATTTCTCTTCCTCAGGACTATGAATGTCACAGTGAAGGAGTATTTATTATTCTATCCAGATTCCACATGTACCATTGCCGGCAACTTTAGTTGCAGCAACTACAACCCACTTGGTGCAACAAAAAACCTCAACCGCACAGTGCTGTCCATGCCTGACGCATGCACGCGAGGGTTTACAAAACTTCTTTTGAGTCAGGTAAACAGGCAGTTAAAATCCAAATTACCGCCGGGCGTGGTGGCTCACGCCTGTCATCCCAGCACTTGGGAAGCAGAGACAGGAGGATTGCTGAGTTCGAGGCTTGCCTGGGCTCCATAGTGAGCTCAGGGCCAGCCTGAACTACAAAGCGAGACCCGGTCTCAAAAAAAGAAAAAAATCCAAATTACCAAGCCCCAGTGATCTGGCCACTGCCTGCATTTTCAATCTCTTCTCAAAACAGCCGCTTCCCCAACTTACAGGTCTTCCCGCCGTTCCCAGGGCAAGCTCAGCCCTTTCCCGCGTCTGCATGGCCCGCTTCCCCTGCGCTCTGTCTGTCCGGATCTCGGTGGGACATCACTGCGAGAGGCTCCGAACAGCCTCCGGAGAGGAGCTGCCTCCCACATTCCCCTTTCCGCTCCCTGGTCTTCACTCCCTGGCCCGCACACCCGCGTTCTACTCTATTTGCCACTTCCCTCGCGCTTCCCGGCTAAAGTTCCTCGAGGGCTGGGATGCTGTCTGTCTTCGGCGCCTCAGCACCTACAGGCGTCGCCGTCAAAGAAAGGCTGTCATTAATGACAAGAACCGCAAAGCGGGGCGAGGGCGAGCCCAGTCCGAAGGCAGGGCGCCAACGCCCACGGACACGGATCAGTCTCCCTTCGCCGATCACTGACGTCCAGCACAGGACTGAATCCCTGGCCGCTCTCCCGGGCTGTGTGCCGCCCTAGGAGCAGCGCACAGGCAGCTGCACAGCTCCCGAAGGCGCGGGCTGCGGACCCCGGGCCGACGGCGCGGCCGCCATGTGGCCGGACTGACCCGCGGGCACGCACCTGTCTCCCCCTGCGTCTTCACGCTCAGGTACTGGCGCAGCTTCCTCGCCGCCCGGTCGCGGACGCCCTTCTCGCTGGATGCCAGGCGCTGAGCGAACTGGATCTCCGCGGGCTGCATGACTGGAGCCACCGCGTCCACCGAGGACTCCAGACCGCGCGCCTCCTCCCGCCGCCCGCCCCGGGCCGAGCCTGCGCAGAAGCGGCATCGGGGGCTCGGCGCGGACTGATGGCGTCACTCAAAACAACACCTCCCTTCCCGGCTTGGCTCTGATAGCACCGGATCGAGCACCGGTTGCTAAACTTCTGGGCGGTTGTCCGCGAGGTTAGCCAGGGTCTGCCCTTGGCCGGCAAGAGAGGGACTTTTTTTTTCTTTTTCTTTAATTGATTTTACTGGTACATTTTATGTATACATTATGATCACATTCAACATTAAGGGTTTGTATGAGTACATGACACATCTTGATTCTCATTTTTTCCCATTCCCTCTGTTCTCCCTACAACCCCCTGCACCCTATATACATCAGCGCACTTCCCAAAGCCCCGTCGGGCCAGTGGCTCACCTGGAGATCCTAGGTCCCCGGTGGGGTTAAGACCGTGAAGGAAGACTGACTTGGGGTGAGGATGGGGTGCCTCCCAGCCGGCGACCTTCCCTCCCCGCGGCGCCCCAGGGCAGGTTGGCGTGGCCCCCGCAGGTCTTGGGCCAAGCGAACAAATCTGAGTTGTGCTAACTTTGGAGTCATCCAAAACTCTAGGGTGTGCCATGTTTTACGGGTTTAGTGGGCATGCTGGGGGTGTTCCTGTCCTCTAAACTGAGGGTGAACTAGGAGACTCCCACTAGTTAATGAGCCAAATAGCTCTACAGTTTTTAACATAAAAACCCCTCACCTCCAGCGAGGCACGTGGGCTGATGGCTGTGAGCAAGAATTCCTGTAAAGAGAATGCTTGACAAACAGAAAAAGGACCAAAGCAACTTATTTTATGTGGCATGTCTATACCTGGATCTCACTTTCCATCTACTTTGCAGTTAACAAGTTAAAACTCTGCCTAAGCCAGAAGGGCAGAAGCAGGAGCCTACCAACTCAGCCACGGGATTCATACGGACCGATAATGGTGTGCAGATTCCGTGAGGTTTGAGCCTCGTGGCTCTCCATCCGGACTACCCAAATGCGGCGTGGCTACGTTCCGGCACTTTCGTGCGTGTGGGGGTCAGAGGGCACCGCACAGGCGCACCGAGCCGCAGCCCCCGCCATGGGTGAGGCAGGCAGCGCGACCGAAGCCTGCCGGGTCGGTAGGGAGGCCTGGCCTCTGTGTGTCCCACTTGTGGTGGTTTGTCCACCACAGGGTCTCTCCCAGTGCACCTGGAGCTGTACTCAGGGCTGATGTGGGCTAGTCCAGGCCAGGCTGGGAATGGGCTTGAGGCCGCCCTTGCCCATGCACCTGACAAGATGGCCGGGTGAAGTGGGTGTGACGGGACTTGGAGTTCGCCTCTCTGTGCCTTCTGAAGGCTTTGACTGCTTGCTGCAGGACTTTGGTTGGGTGTGAGAGAATAGGGTACCGTACACTGCTCAGTAGTAATGTCTGGTGCATGTGCAGGGTGGGGCGTTTGGGCCCTGGCTCCATCCCATGTTCTGCCTCCTGATAGTATTGCCTTCAGCAAAATTCCTCCCTGGTACGGGGTGGATGTTAGATATGGTGCCCAGCATAAGAGGCGCCCTCTCTCTGTTTCCAGTTAGCCTAGTGCTGTGATGTTAATTTGCAGACATTTTTAGAAACTTTAGACTTCTAGAAACAGGGCTCTTGTATCCATCCTGTTTTTCCCCTTTCAGAGATGGAATCTGCTGTGTTGCCCCCAGGGGGGCCTCGAATTGCCAAGCTCAAGCGATTATGCACCCTTTGTCTCCAAAGAAGTTGGGGCGACAGGTGTCCGACCCCATATTGGCTTGGTTCTTATTTTGAAGCCAGGACTTCAGCTCGAAGTTGTGTGCAATCCCTCTTGATATCGACATCTATCAGAAGAGGTATTAGATGAAGACATGCTTTTGAAATAATGTAAGAGGCATGAAAGAAAAGGAAGCAGTAAAAAAATAAATAAAGGAAGCAGGGTGACTTGAGCTGGTGATTTTTTTTTTTTTGAGACGGTCTCACTTTGTAGTTCAGGCTGGCCCTGAGCTCACTATGTGGTCCAGGCAAGCCTCAAATTTAGCAATCCTCCTGCCTCTGCCTCCCTGGTACTGGGATTACAGGCATGAACCACCACATCAGGCACTGCGGTGTGTGGTACTGATTGCTGGTGGGCGTGAGTCACCACACCTGGTATTGTATGTAGTTTCCAGGGATCGAGCCAGGGACCTTGCATTTGATAGGCGCGGGAACCACTGAGCTAAATCTCCAGCCCTTTGAGCTGATTTTAGTTAACTGAGGGGAAACTTGTGTTTGCTTTTTTAGCATATGGGAACTAAAGAAGAATTTGTTAGAGTCAGAAAGAAGGACTTGGATCGGCTGACAACTGAAGTGATGCAAATGCGGGATTTCTTGCCCAGAATACTAAATGGGGAGGTCCTGGAGAGCTTCCAGAAATTAAAGATTTTAGAAAAAAGTGAGTCTTAATTTCATTTTTAGCATTTATCGGTGGTGATAGTAATGTGTTCCAACAAATTTGATTTAGGTACGTAACTGTAAATTATAAACTGAAGTATTAGTGTAGTTCTTGAAATTTCATTTAAGAGCGCGATACAAGTTAAGAAAGGCATAGAGATGTCCTCAGTGCATAACTTGCACATGTGTCTGTAGGTGTTGGAGGAAAGGTTGCTAGCCCTGTAGACTATTTAGTCTTTTTGCTTTCTTCCTTGGAGAAATATTATATGGTTAATATCTGAAAACTTCTACTCTGAAAATTAAGTTCATTGTTAATGAAAGTTAAAGATCTTCCCACATGCAACCAACCTCACATGGAGTTAACTGCAGAGGTAGCAGGTTTGTGTTCACCTGTCACAAGGTGGGTGGGAGAGTCATTTTCTAGCACTGTCACAAGTACAGGGCTGCTAGGACTTGTGCGTTCAGACTGATAGATTTGAGCTGAGCCATTATGTCACATACCAGCCTAGGAGCCTGTTGAGGTTCTTGGAGATGTTTCAAGCTTGATTCGGTGCTTACCTGATGGAGCTGAGCTTGCATTGTCAGCTTTTGATGCTTCGTTAATCTCCACGTCACATTTTGCTCAGCCATTACATTGTGGAATCTAGAAAAGGTGCATCCCAGGGGCCTGGGTAGTTTTTCCTAGCACTGGTTCAGACAGGAAGGTGCCCTGATTAGAGTATGAGTTTCTGGTTTGTGCGCATCTGCCTGGTCAGCAGTTAGAAAAGCCTTCTCAGTTAGAAAAGAGAATGCTCCTGGTTTCCATCCAGCCTTGCCCTTTTCTTCTAGGAGCCCTCACACTCCCCTCTTCCCTGTATTGTGCCTGGGTGGTGGATCCTGCAGACTGGCTGGCAGGGCTCACTGTGAAGGGCACAGGGGGGCTGTGCCACAGGGTTCTCTGGCCATGGCTGTGCCCCTTCAACTAGGGTTTCCTCCCGCAGGCCTCCTCCACAGTCCACCTCTCACTGAGTTCTGGTTGTGCCTCTTGCTGTCTCTTTAGCTATACAGTTGCTGCTATTCCCTGAACTTCTCATCATCCCTGGTTGAGGACCTTATTTGTACCTTTTCTTTGTGAATAATCCTTTTACCTAGGGGAACTCAGCTGGCCATATTCCAGACCTGACTTCTTAGTTTGCTTCATTTTGATCTCATGCACATCTAGCAACTTCCAGAAGTCATTAGTCATCCCTTGTTTCCAGGAGAGGGAAACGCTACTTGGTAGCAGAGTGCGTGAGCCTGCTTTTATGTTACATTTCACTGTGAATTCATGCTCTGGCATTCTGAAAAATATATTAGGGTCTCATGAGCTAGCATGAATTGCTATTTGGAGTGCAGTCCCCTGTCCAAATCATATTGAGGGCCACAGAGGGATCTGATCACAGTGAGACTCGGGGAGATCTTTGCTCTTGGTCCCCTCGCCTTCCCCATACTGTTGTCACTCTTTCCCTGTGCTCTCTCTGATGATGCCTCTCAGTCTCCTTTCCTCATTTACCACTCTGCTCGGCAATGAGCACGTAGTGCAGTTGCTTGAGGCCCAGGGCTAGAGCCCTTCTCACTTCCATGATTCTTCCTAGGTAGTCTTTGGCATTCACAGCTTCAGCTGCCACCTTAAAGGCAGGGGCTGCTGGATTCACCACTAGTTCCAGCCTCTCCAAGCTTAGGAACCTGGATCTGACTCCTGCATGGCATTTTTTTCTTGCTTGTTTCAAAATAATTTCAGTTTTTTTCTGGGGATGGAGCATTCTGGGTATCAAGCCATTTCAAGCTTCTAAAAATTGTCTAATCTAGTCAGGGTGAGGGTACCAGGAATGGAGCTGAAGTCTGCTCAGGTCAGGTTTGTGGTTTATTGCAGCATGACAAACAAGATAGAGAAGAAGTTGAAAGATAACTCGTCGAACAGAGAAGAGAACAGTATTGTCTCAGAACTTGGGACAGGGCAGAATTGAGGTGATGTAGAAATAAACTAGAGCTGTGTATAAAGAGGCAACAGTAGTCTAACTGGAGTGAATCCAGGCCTTGTATGCTTGAAAAATACAAGATTCAGAAGGACATGCAATCCCTCACAACTTTATGGCAAACGGGAAATCAAGGCTGCCTGTCTGTGTCACAGTGACTCTGTGGGCAGGGGTGTTTTCTTCTTATGTAAAATCTCAAATAACAAAGTTTCTGAGATTCTAGGGTTTGCACAGTGAAGTTTCTCAGTGAATAAGCATTCAAAGTCACTCAAAGAAAGGGTCGCTGTGACCTTTCCTAGTCACAGTGTCCTTGGGAGACACGTTTCCTGTTAATTGTGAGGCTGGCTTTATCTGCGTCTGCTATCCCAGCCTGACAAAAGCCAGGACAGATCATCTCTTCCGTGGAAAGCAAATTAATTTTTTCTTTTCACTTTGATCATCCCCTCCCTTCATCTCGCACTGGCTGGCCTCAGTGTTCTCAGGGCACCGCCCCCCAGCTAGCGAACTTAGAGTCACTAGTCTGTCCTCACTGCTGTCCTGGAGATCTGGCCACTGGTGAGTTCTGTGCATTTTGCCCTGGAGATGTGTCTTGATTCTTCAGCTTCCCTCTCTCTCCACTGGCATATCGTGTCTAAATCCTGAGCTTGCATCGGATCCCTCCTCCTACTCCAGCCTGAGCAGTTTTTGAGTCTAGTCTGACCGTGCCATTCCTCTGCTGAAGGCTTCAGCAGCTGCTTTTTGTTCTTAGGTTAGAAGCCAGACAACTTTTGTGAACTCCACCAAATCCATTTCTTCCCAGGACCTAAACAAGGCCATACTGTGGCTTCCAAGGCCGCATTCCACCGGACACAGTCTTGGCCCAGAGGCACTGTCTGCGCTGGTTGCCCGGACACAGCTTTCCTTCTGTTCGGTGTGATACTGCCTGTGCTGCTTCTTGCAACGTGGCTTTGTTCCCATTTTACTGCATGAGTTGGTGGGAGGGCAAGATCCCCATTTCCTGGCCAATATTTGACCCTGACGGAGGACCTCTTCCTCTCTGCATGCTTCTCTTTTCTGAGTTGCAGTTTTATGAGGCTCACATGCTACTAGAAACCCACTGTCCTAATTACCTTTCTCATTGCTGAGGCAAAATACCCAACACCAAAGTTAAAGGAGGGAAGGTTTATTTTGACTCACAGTTTGTAGGGGTTTCAGTCCATAGCTGGATGGCTTCAAGGCAACGTGACGTGGCAGAGGGTCATTGCAGAGGAAAAACGGTTCACAGTGGGCAGAACGCAGCAAAGCAGTGCAATACAGAGGAAGCAGCAGCAGCAACCTGCCTCTCCCTTCTGGCCCCGCCAGGCTGCCGCCCTGGGGTGGTGCCACTCTCACCCAGGTGGTTCTTCCCATGATCCATACACAGAACCGTGCTAATCCAGCCAGCAGCTGAGTCGATAATCATGCACCTTCACTCCCAGGATCACACACTGTAGATCCTGCTGCCTCTGAAAAGCCCCACCTATGGTCACATGAGGCTTTGGGGGCCATCAGACAACCCATGACACCTGTGTTGAGAGACAGGAAGGGCCACAAATGGCCAGGGACACTGAAGAAGGACATGTGGGTCTGCTTAGGAGGAAAGGCCCGTGGTACACAATTTACCCTCATATAGCTCAGCAGAGGCGCGGTCAGTTCTCTATAAACTACAAAAACGTAGCAAAATACTAGGTAATGCTGGAGAAAAAGGATAAGGGTATTCTCTATATTCTTTCTATTTATGCAGCATTTTGTGAATGTGAAATTATCTCCAAATAAAAACTTTTACAACACTGTAAAATGGAAATACTACTCAAATATCTCTTGAACTGTAAATTGTTCTTAAGCACTCTGTTGGGCTCTTAGCAGTGGGATTTGAAAACCACTGCACTGTGTGATTTTTTTTAAATGCTTATGGGGCTGAGTGTGGTGTATGTACTTGTAATCCCAGCACTTGGAAGGCTGAGGCAGGAGGATCATGAGTTCAAGGCCAGCTTGGCCGACATAGTGAGATTCTGTCTAAAAAATATTAAAGGGTATTTGAGATTATCTGACAGTCATGAGGAGCAAGGGGACCTTCATTCCAGCTCCAGCAAGAGCTGCCTTTGGTCTCTAGAACTGCGAGGTGGGAAGAGGACCGTGGGGAGGGGTGAGAACTGGGAGCTGCGAGGAGAGGCTGTCGGTGCCAGGCAGACTTCACCGTGGCCCGCATCGGGGCAAGGGCCCAGATCTCGGCCGGATCTGACCTGGACGGGAATGGAGCACAGAGGGTGTGGCCAGGGCTCGGGGCCAGGCAGGCAGAGCGGGAAGGACAAGGAGCCGGCAGGAGTGAGCACTGACCCCTGGGGCCGCGAGCCGGGAGAAGTGCACCGTGGGGCGGGTGCTGGGCAGCACCACCACTCGCCGGGAGGGAGGCGGCAGCTGGCTTCCCGGCCTGTCTTCCTCGTCCTCCATTCCCACAGGCACCCAGGGGACAAGGGCAAGGCGGACACCCGCCTCTGGGGCTCTGAGCAGGCTGCGGCGGGCACTGTAGCGGCCTGTGGGTAGAGGAGGTGAGGGGTCGCCAAGGTGGGGAGGATGGGCACGTGCAGAGCTTGCCGTCCAGCGGCCGCCCAGTCACTCACATGGCCTCAGCCTCCATCCACGGTGCGGAGCCCTCGCCGGCTCTGTGGGGCTTCCGCAGGCGTCACGAGAGCTCAGTGAGACCCGGCTTAGGGTTCTCTGTGGCTGTTGCGTTTATTTTCAAGTCAGTCCGTCAGTCGGGCAAGTTTACTACGTGCCTGGTACTTGTCAGACAGCACGACCTGATGTGGAGACAACGGGGTGAGACTTGATCCGCCCTCTTGTCTGTTCCCAGGCAGGCTGGGAGCCTCACTGGTCACAGATGTAAAGTGAGTGATGCCAGCCAGTGCCACGTTCACTGGCAGTGCCAATTGGGACAGATTCTTACTAGTTGTGCATTTTCCTCATTTTGTAACGCTGATGCCAGTGGCCTTAATGATAGAGCAATAAGTGTGGTTTCAGATGCAGTTTTTCTTGGTGCAGAAAAGAAAAGCTGTTTTTACACCGATTCTAATTGTGGTTTGTCTAAAACTTTTGATACTTAATCAGAGTATTCATTTAGAATGTGTACTAGTGTTTCAAATCCATATAGCCTTTAATTGAGGTATGTTTGAAAATGTTTTCTGGGATATTCCAATTTTCAGTGTACCTTGAAACCTGTGAAGAGTGTCCCAAGGCAGTTGCTGGAGCCTGCCGAGCATCGAGGTGTGCTCACATGCCAAGCGTTCCCACGAGAACATAAAGCATCATTGGCCCTCTTCACAGGGACTGCGAAGGAGCCAGAACCACCAGGAGCTGGGCCGAGTGCGCTGGGGAGCTGTACACAGGGGAATGCCTCTCCTGAAAGGGGTGCACAAGTCCCCTCTGGGATGGGTGGCGCCACACCTGTTGAAATTTCCCCAAAAGATGTGTTGATGTCTTGTACCCACTTTTTCAGAATGAGGCTGTCTTTGGAAGGAAGTTTTACACAGAAGTACTGAAGTTAAATGAGGCCATCTTGGTGGGCCTTAGCCTGATACGACATATCTTCATGAAAGGGAGTTTGGGCCACAGAGGTGTGTGAGGTCATGGGCTGGCCACATGAAGACGTGGGCAGAGACCAGAAAGGTTGGGTCAAATCAAGGGGAACCTGGGCTGCCAGAGGGTGGAAGAGGCAGGGAAGGGTCCTCCAGACTGTGAGTGGGATTTGTCGCCTCCAGGTTTGGAGAGTCAGGACACAGGACGTGCTCGCTGTTTAAACCATCCAGCCTGTGGTTGTCGCCCGACCCCAGGGAAGTGGTGTCTTCTCAGATCTCAGCTCATGTGCAGATGCTCTGCGTTCCTTGTGAACCTGTCTGAGAATGAGAGAAGTTAAAAGTTGATGCCTCTTAAAGAGCCTGTGTTTCGGTTTTGTGACACTTTGCTACTTTGGTCAAAACATATAATTTCATATTAACTTAAGAGTTGATGATTTATTATAAACATGCAGGCAGTAAAGATTAGGAGAAATAGATCCCTTCAGTTTAGTCTTAATTTCTTTGATTAATGTTTTAGGGATCCTTCTTTTCATTTATAGCCCTCTGAGCCCTCGTGTTACCGAGGAGACACATAGACGTTGAATCTGTGGCTGGTGATTTCTGCCCAAGTCGTCTGTCCAGGCCTCGCTGTCCTGTGTTCCCTTCGCACAGACCGCGATCCCATCTTAACTCTGTGTGCTCAGCCACTAACGGGGGAAGGGTGTTTCCGGTCTCTGCTCAGGTCATGTCCTGACCCTGTATGTCACTCACTGTCCGTAGATTTCTGCCCCTGGGTTTGTGAAAACCACAGAAGCAAATGCATCCTCACTAAGAAGAATGAGACCTGTAGAACACCAAAGTACAGCCCTGCTTCTCTCTGTTCGAGAAGGAGGGAATACAAAGACGTGAAGTTCGTTAATGTGATAGATATCTAGGTAGTGCTGACTGTGTTCCACCTGTTTTTAGTCACATGGGGTGCGGCATAAAACCAAGCCAGGGAAAACCTTCGTCCTCCTGGTGGTACGTAGCAACCAATGAGCCAGGTTGCCAGTGAATACGGTAGTTGTAAGGAGGCAGAAGCAATGCTCCTTTATGGCCACAAGGTGGCAGCCTCACACAGTGGAAGGCACCTGTGGCCTCCTGGAGGGGCTGTACAGGTGGGTGTGGCCTTCCTCAGCAGGGTTCTGGGATTTTTTAGATTTCAAAAAAAAAAGTCCTGCACAACTGCATATGAGAGAGCATGGAACTACCATGGTGCAGGTGTCTTGTGTGGCAAAACTTCCTGTGGTATGTGCTAAGGATTATATAGTTTTCTTTCTTTACTGCAAGTAATATGTAGTTTAATAATAGAGATAAAGAGTTAACTGCAAAGAAAATTTTAAATGTCCATTATCTATGTCTGTGTCTGTAGCTATATCTGTCTGTATTTGTACCACAGAGTGAACCCAGTACCTTTGCGCTGGGCTGCATCCCCATCCCTTTTAAAATCTTTTATTTTGAGAAAGGGTCTCACTGGGTCATGACATTGCTCAGGCTGCTTTTGAATTTGCGCCTCTCCTGCCTGTCTTCCGTTGGGGTTACCGATGTGTGCCACCACGCTTGTGAAAACCACTGGAAATTTCATTTTCATTCCTTTTTCATTTTCTTTTTGGTCTGTGACTGTGTATGGCACATACTTCATATATGATTGTCACTATGTACATATGTGTGAATTTAACACAGTTACCGATATGCAACCCTGTAGTTTTAAACAGTCTTTAAAGCACAGCGCACCACTGGTAGTTCTTTCTCAAGTCAGGATTAGAGGATCAGAATAATTCCAGTGAGTCATGCCACAGCCCTAGTTATTTTAAAAGGGCAGACGAGAAATCGCCCAAAGCACCTTCACCGTGGTTCTTAAGGAGCTGTTCTAAGAGAGGCTTTTGCCAGGCAATTCCATAATCTCTAGGTAGTTTGGTTATTGACTTAGGGTCTGCTTTTCCTTTGGGGCAGGCTTTTTAGGAAACTTGAGAGACTCGCTTGTTTCCCCTGTCAGTCTGCGCATGCCACGCGGGTCCAAGCCGCCCTGCAAGGCTTGTCTGGGCTCCCTGCTGCCTTCTCTGGCCGTTGGGTACTTACCTCTCGGAGGCTGGAGGAGAGTGGTGCTTTCCAGGCATCTACTCTTGGAGCTCTTTCCCTGCTCACGGTCCTCTCGCCCCTATCGCCTCCACGGTGCCGTGGCTGCGCGCTCCCTCTGGCTGGCGCTGGCCTGAGGCGCTGTGAGCCTTTCGTGGTGCTGTGGTGGGAGAAGGGGCTGCCCTAGGCGGGAGTCCTCAGACTGGCCGCAGCAGCCTCCCTTGAGAACGTGCTAGGAACGTGAGTCTCCAGGCCACCCCAGGTCTGCGGAACCCACAGCTGCACGGCCGGGCCCACAGCCTGCGGGGACGCTGATGTGTACTCTGCCTAGGGAAGCACGGTCCTGATGCGTTACTGTTCCGGTGAGAGAACTCACACCGTTGGCCCTCTCCCCTCAGACCTTGCTCTCTGTGAATTCTTAGCTCTAAAGATCAAGCGCTGCACCCAGAGCTTTGGTCCCAGCCCTGTATTTGAGCTTTTGAATAGTGCTTCTCTACAGCATAATGTTTAAAGTCAGTAATACTTTGATGTATTGATGCGGCCGCCTCCGAGGACTTTGTTGCTATTGACTCATCCGGGCCTGCCTGTAATGGAGAGGAAGTAGTATGCGTAGTCACTCCCCCGTGGCATCCTCTCCCCGTGGGCTTCGCGGCCGCCTCCTCAGTGACTGCTCTGCAGTTGTTCCATTGAGCCATCTGCCAGGTGGTGGGCCTCGCTCTGTGAACCAGCACGCTGGCAGCGTCTCCTCACAGGCTGCCTTCTGCTTCTCCCAGAGCACGTTGGAGGCTGTGCCTGAGACAGGCGGGCTCCTCAGCGCTGCTGCCTCAGCCCTTTAAATAACACAATAGTACACGTTTGGCAGAAAGGGCAGCCATCAAAACACAGAGCAAAGCAACAAAAGAAATCTTTTCTGCTCTGGGCTAAAACCCAATAAGAACATAAGAAAAGAATGCAAGAATATTGGTTAGTTAGAAATCAGAAACATGAATATTGTGACCTAAGAAGTCAGTCTGGGCTTTCTGAAGGGAAGACACGGTAAACAGATGCTTCGGGGAGATTTGTGATTTGTGTTGTTGTGTGTCTCTCGTAGACTTGGAAATGAAAGAGCAAGAACTAGAGCAGCTGAAACTGGATCGTGAGCACTT
>PVIC010013327.1:0-38635 GCA_004025085.1 Thryonomys swinderianus
AATATAACAAAAAGATTCTAAGTGCATATGGTAATGCCAAAATAAAAAAGATCTACACTTGCTAAGACATCTGTGAAATAGGCCATAATGTGAGGAGTTACAAAACTGACTTCAGAGACATCAGAATTTACCTGAAAGCTATGATAATCAAGACACTGACCCACTGATTTCAAAATTTGTACACAAATGAGTGCCACAGAATAAAAAAAACAAAATTATAATTACACACAGACAACTATTTTTATGAAAAGTTGCAAAGTTAATTTTGTTCGGGAAAATGATTTTTATGCTGAAAACATTTGATATTCACATATCAAAAAATGATCATCAATCCATAACTTTCACTATATTCACTAGTTTAAGTGTATCAAAGGTTTAAAAATAAAATCTAAAAGTATGAAAGATTTTAGAACCAGCCACAAAAGAAAATATTTTTGATCTTTGGTAAAGATCAAGTCCCCAAAAGCACAATCCATAAAAGGAAAAATTAAGCTGAGCTACATTAATATTTAAAACGGTTTTAGAACTTTTTAAAATATGATGTAGAGAATAAAATGTCAAGCTACCAACTGATAGAAAATATTGGTAAATCACATATAAAATAAGATTTCAATTCAGAAACCAACAATATAAAAATAAATGACCTTTCACCTATAAAAAAGAAAAGGATACTCAAACCTGTATTGAACAAATACATGATGGCCCATCGAAAACACCCAACACTGCTAATCACAGAAGAAATAAAAATTAAACCAAAAACTAAGATGACATCTAGTATCATGTGTATTCCACATGATGGCACAAGAAATAGAATTCTATACACTAGCAGAAAAACTCTTGCAAAATCGTTTGAAAATATTTTTTTTTTTAAAACTAAAGCAGACATTCAGTTTCAGCACCGGCATAAACTGAACTTAGACGTTAACATTCACATCTTTAGAACAAGAACAACCTGGACAAACTGAAAAGTCAGTGAGGTCTCTTGGACCCATCAGCAAAGCTGCATGTTGTACTGCCACTATGAAATCTAAGAGCTAAGCAAATTATGTGAAGTCGCAGCTGAGGGCCAGTTACCTGAAGCAAAATTATTATGTCCATAAGCCAGCAGAAATAAGTGATTTGGAATTTAGAGGACTGGCCAGAAGCTGAGTACAGCCCTGCAGGGCAGTGAGAAAGTCTGTGGTACTGCAGTCCCAAGGAACCCCACACCGTCGGGAGCTTTTCCTCCTTGAACACTGTATAGTTTTCCTAGTGAAGCTTTCTCTGGGCACTAGTGACGGGAACAGTCACTGCTGAGAACCACACTCTCCCTGGGAAGGCTTAGTCGGGGGAAAATCATGGCACTTCACCAGAGCACCGTTCTACCAATTTATCCTGATGGCCGAAACAAAATCCTCTATATTCCAGTCCCTAAAAGGATTATGTCCTCATCTAATTAGAGAAAAAATAAATAGGAGACAGAACTTTAAAGAAAGGATCTAAACCTAATCAGTTTAAGAATCTTGTAAATTGCTTTCTTTCCCACTTCCATAAGTCTCCATTTTATGACACTGGATTACAGCAAAGCTGGGGACACAAACCTTCTCAGAAGTGTATACAGAGAAGCTGTTAGTATTACCAGATCCCAAAAGATGGCTATATTAATAAGGTTTCCCATTACTGGTCTACAATGGCTGAGATACACAACTTAAAGGAGTAAATTGTTTCATTCCTGGTTTCAGTCCATGGTCAGCTGACTCCAAAGCAGAGACATCACCGTGAAAAGGAGTAATGCAGTACTGCCAGTCACTTCATTGTAATAGAGGAGGGAGAACACAGGAAAACAGCACTGCCCAAGGACATAACCTCCAGAGTCACATCCCTCGTGACACACTTTCTCCAACTGGACCCACCTTCTAACAGTGCATTCATCTATGGACATAAGTGAGTTAATCCAGCCTCTGTGAATTAATAGAGCCCTGATAACCCAATCTCCTCTCCAGGAGCCTCTTAATCTATTCACATTTATGAATCAGGTTAAATTAACTGTCACACACAAACAAAAAGACTAGAAGAAGTTGAATCTTCTAATACCTATAGCTATAAGAAACATTAAATATATATGGACTCCTAGCCAGATTAATAAACACTCTCACTCCAAGAGTTGATTTACCTTAGTTTCCATAACTTATAGAATATGTCTAGCTTTCAATAATTGTATGCCAAATGAGAGAAAAAACTCAATACAGTCTGAAGAAACAATAATCATAACCAGATTGAGATATGACACAAATGCTGGAGTTATCAGGAAGCCAAGTTAAAATCAGTACAGTCAATATGTTATAGATTATAATGGAAAAGAGTTAACATGTAAAAACAGATGAGTAATGTTGAGAAAGCTGAGTATTATAAGAAAATATTTTAAATGCTAGAATTGAAAATACAGTGAAAGAAATAAACCTTTGATGAGCTCTCCAGTAGACCCAACATGAGTAATGAAAGTATCAGGGAATTTGAAGATAGTTCAGCAGAAAATACTCAAATGTGATTGCAAAATGTAAGAAGAATGAGGAAAAAATAATGAAAATGTCCAGACAATCTAATATCTGTGGGACAGTGTACAACAGTGTAATAAACATGTAATTAGCCTACTAAAGGAAACAGTGGAGAAACATGAAGTTATCTTTGTTGCATACACTCCAGGATAAAGACAAGGCAGGATAAAGGGCTCTCAGAGAAAATAGAGAAAAGACACAAGCCACAAAGCCATTTTATATTCAAACTGCCTGAAACAAACTACAAATATTGATGTGTGCTGGAAGGAGTAAACCTTAACTCTGTAGGGTAAAGCTAAGATTTACAGCTGATTTCTCATCAGAATCCATGAAAACAAAAAGAAGTGAATTATTTAGAAGTATTGGAAGGAAAAAATAAAAAATACCTAGAATTCCATCTTCAATGAGATTCTGTATCTATCTTTCAAATGTGCAAAGAAACTTAGTTTTGCTAATATCAAATTAAACAATTTGTTCACAACAGGCTTTTTATTAAGGAATATTAAAACAGGTTCTTTAGGTACATGAAAAATGCAATTCTGAAATGCAAAGAAATGAATAACATTTAAAAAGAAAATATAATGGGAATATTTAAAAATTTCTTTCTTCATGTTCTTAAATGATTTAAGCAAGATGAATGATACTTAAAGATACAATAGGAATGATGTATAGAATGATTATAACATGTCTAATTAAAATAAGTGACCACAATGTCACAAGGAAGACAACAGAAAAATTGAAAATATTCTGTTCCAATGATATATGTAGATCATTACATGTAGAACATAGAGTGTTACTTGAAGATTGACTTCAGTTCTTTAAAAATGTGCACTATAAATTCCATGACAACCTCTTAAAACTTTTAAAACAAAATATAAGAATATACTGAAAGGTGATAAATAGCAATCATAATGTGAATTTGAAGGTCAGAAAAGACAGAAAAAGATGGGGTAAAAGGTATAAAAGTCAAAGGAAAAGAGTTGCAATACTAATCTAATTACATTAATTCTCACTTTGTGAGCCATATAAGTATACCAAGTAAAAGAAATTATTAGTATAGATTAAAGGAGACTAGACCAAACTAGATGTATACAAGAAGCAACTTACAGTTTTATCAACAATAGAAAAGGGTTCCTTTCTCCCATAGCCATGCCAACATTTGATATTGGTTGACATCTTGATGGTAGCCATTTTTTTAAAAGTAAGATGGAATCTCAGACATCTTTCTACTTGCCAATAAGATCCTTTATACCATTTCTCTCTCCTTCTGCTCATAACATAGAATTTAAGGTTTCAGGGTTTTTCTTTTGTATTTCTTTATCCCAAAAAAGGCTTCATACACTGATTCCCCCTCTTTTCAGGTTATACATTAAATGATTCCTGAGCAAAAATCCATTTTTTTGTAATATTCCTTGGAGTTAACTTTTTTCCACATTTCTCTCTCCTTCTGCTCATAACATAGAATTTAAGTTTTCAGGGTTTTCCTTTTGTATTTCTTTATCCCCAAACCCTAAAATTTGATCAGTATAACCACAAATATTTGTTAGTCTTTTGATGATGAACTCACTGAAATCACTGTTCTACCCTTAGTAGATAAATAGCTGTCACATTTAGCACCTGTTAGCCATAAGATAATACCTGGTGCCCAATGTTTACTTGGCAGTTTCTTCTCTAAACATAAGGGTGGTGCATAACTGGTTCTTACATATGTTAATATCTAATTTGTTTCAGGCAGCATTACTATTCGTTTCAATTGACATTAACAGGATCACAAAATTGTCACTATTTCTCTGTGAAAGACTTTGTGGCATTAACCATGCTACAGTACATTCCCGGAGAACTTAGATGCTAGACTAACTACATGACATCCTCCTTTCCCAAATAACCAAGGTTGTCAAATCTTGGGGCTGTGACAAATGATTATAGTTAGCCACACTCAAACTGAATCATTGAAAAGCATCTAAAGAGATCTTTATACTAGCAAAAACATCTTTAAAAATACTAGAAGCACCGACCAACCTCAGCACAAAACATAGCAGACAAAAACAAAAGAAATACCTAAAGAAAAGGCAACAATATGCCTCTCAAAGCCCTCAGTTTCCCTAAGCCAATCCAGGGGCAGCCAGGGGCAGAAGAGTATAAGCCACATACCTGACTTACTTGAAAGCATGGCGGAGGAGCTTAGCAAACAGGTCAAAGAAACACTTAGTGGAGATAGAGTAGACATAACTAAGCATGTAGTGGAAGTAATAAAAAAAAGTTGTAGGACCTCTCAGAAGACACTAATAGAAAGTTAGATGAGCTAAACGAAATAAAATAAAACATGAGAGACCAGTTCATGAAAGAGTTATGGTATGTGAAAAGATTTCAGTCCGAAATTCAAAAGATTAAAAAAAAAAAAAACAACTCATACTGAAAGCACAGGCAACAGGATGGATCAATTTCAGAACTGGAAGATAGTGACACCATCAAAGATCAATGATTCAAAAACATATTAAAAACAGCAAGGGAAATGCTGGACACAGTAACTCAAGCTTGTAATCCCAGCACATGGGAAGCAGAGGCAGGAGGATTGCTGTGAGTTCTGGCCTTGCCTGGGCTACATAGTGAACTCAGAGCCAGCCAACTACAAAGTGATACCCTGTCGAAGAAGAAGAAGAAGAAGAAGAAGAAGAAGAAGAAGAAGAAGAAGAAGAAGAAGAAGAAGAAGAAGAAGAAGAAGAAGAAGAAGAAGAAGAAGAAGAAGAAGAAGAAGAACAACAACAACAACAACAACAACAACAACAACAACAACAACAACAACAACAACAACAACTATTGCTACTGACAACATACACAAACCTTAAGTAATTCTGCTGGCTGAAAAAACGTTCACAAAAAAAGTACCTACTGTGTATCTGGTTGCATCTACATAGAGTGTCAGAAAATCCAAACTATCCTGCAAATTTCAGAAAATGAACTGAGGTAGCCCAAAGGGAACAGATTGCTTGTGGTATTGTGAAGGATCATGAGGAAACCTTTGAATATGATGGATATGGTCATTGTCACAATTGTCCTGTTTTACTAGTATACATCTATGTCAAATATTATCAAACTATTTTAAAATATAGCCTACTGTGTATTTATAAAGCTTCAGTAAATGTGCTATTAAAATTATCTGAATATGTATTAGATATTATTTTTAATAATATGAATGTACTAGCAAAATTTATAATAAAAATAAAAATGTGTGCTGATAGAGAGATATTTTTAATAGGTTGAAACCATTCACATCTCTGAAAAAACTGTTCTTCTAAAGACACATCAGTGTGGTAATATTTGCGTTTTTGTTATTTTGTTTAAATTATTTTGTGATTTAAATGTTGACAGTCTTAATGTTTTTTAAAAACAATGGAAATACTACATGTAGTTTTCCCAAAAATAAGATTAAGTTTGGAATAGAAATTTGGGTGCAATTATACTTTAGTGGAACTGCTCAAGATTGAAAGTCAAGAATTCATGCAAAGTCAGCAAGAAGCCTGAGAGAGCTCTGTTAAAAAGACCTGCAGAATGTCAAAGTGAGTTTATGTGTTTCCCCTACATCACCCTAAGGAAGCAATGGTGTGACCCTGGATGGAAGTTGGAGAAATAAGGAGAAATACCTGCACGAAATTACCTTATTTGTTCTTAATTTAAAAATCATCGTCCCCCAAAACTAAAGCTAGACCTATCTCTGTCACCATGCATAAAACTAAATACACAGTGGATTCGAGACTTAAACATTAAAACAAACAATAAACCTCCTAGAAAATAGGTTAGGTAAAACTCTTGGAGACATTGGCTTAGGCAGAGATTTCATGAATAAAACTTCTGTAGCACAAGAACTAGCAGAATCAACAAATGGGATCTCATCCTACTTAAAAAAAACTTCTATACAGCAAAAGAAAACAATGGCACCGCTAAAAGACAACCAACAACATGGGAAAAAGTCTTTACTAGCTGTTTTTCAGACAAAAGGATATTATCTACAATACACAAGGAACTTAAACAAATCAGTCTCCCCAAGTTTGAAGACCCAATTCAAAAATGGGCACCTGAAATGAACAGACACTTCTCAGAGGCAGAAGTCAAAGCAGCCAAGAAGCACATGAAGAAATGTTCAACATCACTAGTCATTCGAGAGATGCAAATGAAAACAATACTGAGATTCCACCTCACTCCACAAAGAATGGCTGCTATTACAAAATCAACCAACAATAAATGCTGGCGAGGCTGTGGGGAGAAAGGAACCTTTCTCCACTGATGGTGGAATTGTAGACTTGTGCAACCGTTGTGGATATCTGTGTGGAGAAAACTAGGACTAGAGGTCCCAATTGACCCTGCTATCCCTCGCTAGGAATATACCCAAAAGAATTTTTAAAATCACATTGAAAAGACAGATGTACACCCTTGTTCATAGCAGCTCAGTTCGTGATAGCTCAATCCTGGAAACAACCCAAATGCCCATCAACTGGAGAATGGATCAAGAAGATGTGGGGTTTTTTTTAAATGGAGTATTACTCTGCCATAAAGAATGACAAGATTCATTAATTTATGTGCAAATGGATACACCTGGAGGACACACTAATAAGTCAAATAAATCCATCACAGATATGCAAATACTGGATCTTTTCTTTGATATGAGCACCTGTAGATGTAAATGAGCTCTAGAATGTATGATAGGTTTTGTAGAATGGGGAGTATTGAAAAGGAATTTGGTGTGGGAATGCAATGAGGTGAGGGAATAAATATGATTCAGAAAATAATAAAAGAGTATGTATATAGGGGGTGGGGAGGAATGTGGGTAAAAATGAGAACTGACCTGTGTCACATATAGGTACAAATTCCCCAATGTTGTGTGTGATTGTGAGCTGCGTATATAATGTACCAATAAAGAATTCAATTAAAAAAATAAAAAGTAAAAATCAGCTTCCTTAAAAAAGTGAGAGTAAGAAACAGGTTAATTCATATTACAAAAAAATGTACTACTCTGAATGATTTTTTTCTTTGAAAAAAATAAAGGGCCTTGTTTAATATATAAACAGAAGAAATATAGTTACAAACAAATGTTATAGCTGCAGAGTACTGAATGATGAAATAAAAACCAAGAATAATAAATGACTAAATGTCCAAATTCTAAATCTAGGACAGTTAATTCTCTGCCTCTGCTAGGATAAGAATAGGAAGGGTTAATGATCATGCCTGGAAGACAGTAATGATAGTTTTCTTTATTCATCAGAAATTGAGTTGCTGCAGGCAAAGGCAGGGAATTTCACCTTCTGAGAAATACAGTTTCCATTTGGCTAAAATCTGTAACTCCTAAATTCTAAATCCTTCAAGTGCCTCATAGACAACTTTGCTCCTCAAAATATGGGTTGAGTGTCAAAAGAAACCCTCCACCCAATTCAGAACAATCATGAGACAGAAAGCTTCAAGAGACAGAAAGCGCAAGTAAAAGCAAAGATGTTGCTTAGAAGCAAGCAAATGACTGGGTGGGTAATAAGCAGACTAATAAATTCGGATTTATGAAGGGTTATTTCAAAAGTTACCTCGCTGTTACCATGACCTAATTCAAACAGAAAAGTTAATGTTAACAAATAGTTATGATTATTAGCTGTAATTAAGTCTTTATTAGAAAAAGACCATCTATCTATCTAGCTATCTAGCTATCTATCTGTCTGTCTATGAGAGAGAGAGAAAACAGAATAAACATCTGAAGTTGACTCAGAGGACCCATCAGAATGAGAAAGACAAGACTCTAAGGACATTGTAAGTATGAATATACTAAGAATGAACTGAACAAATGAAAACTATTAAGAAAGAAAAAATCATTTTAAATATATTCTTGATACAAGAAGAATAAGGAAAGACGTGCTACTTACAACAGTGATTTTCATTACTGTTGAACAACTGGAATACAACAGCCTGTCTCTTCCTCTGTCATCTCTGTAAAAGCTGCACTGCACAGTTGATTGCTGTGTGTCCAGCGCCAAAGGGTTTTAGCCATCTAATTTCACTTAAACCTAAACAACACTGTGATGCAGTTGTTATGAAGATTCCTATTTTCATAAAATAGTACCTCAAGTCAAAGAGGTAATGTGATTTTTTTCACAGTCTCATGGCAAGGGTTCAAGCCAGGACCTCAATTCAAGCAGCTTAACACCAGAACTTGTGCTTTTACTCACTGTATTCCACTCTCTGTTTCTTCCAGAAAAAGTCATCATACAGAACAGAAAATGTTTGAAACCTAAGACACCTGTGAAATACACCATCAGTGTGTCATGGTTAATCTTAGTTATGGAGTTGGCTGGGTTGAGAAACACTTAAAAATCGGTAAAATGCATTTCTGGGTGTATCTGTGGCAGTGTTTCCAGGAACGGTAGGCATGTGGGCCAGTGAACTGTGACTTGATGGTACCATTCGATAGGCAAGGGAGTGGATTTTTTTTTAAATCAAAGAAAGAGCCAGGGATGTGCCTGCCTTGTAAGAACAAGGTTTTGAGTTTGATCCTCTCCCCAGTACTGAAAAAAAAGAAGACCCACTCACACACAAATTTAGTGTTTGTTTTTAAGCATGTACATTACATTCCTGCTGCTGCCACCTGTGGGCAACAGGTTCCAGCTTCTTCACCCTTTAAATGTAAATTCAAACTAGTGACTCCCCTGGGCACTTCCAGGCCTTGTTCCCAAGCAGAAACAGAATCCTGGGTCCCTCTGGTTCCAAAGCTTCTTGCTGTTTAGACTGAGTGGCCACTGGTTTCCAGCTTATGGATGACCCTTGTGGAACTATCCAGTTTCTAACTAGTAAGCCAATCTGGTAACTCCTTTCTATATAATTATATGTAAAAACTACTGATTCTATCACTTTAAAGAACCCTGAATAATACATGCTGTAAATGAGCTTTAGTTCTTTGGTCAAGAATAATTACCCTTCAGTATCTAAAACTATGTAGCCATGAGAATACTATACCTCTTGCAATGAACTGTGAAGAACACTGGAACAGCCAACAGATATTCAAAGACTAAAGATAAACAAATGATTCCTAATGCTCCAGAATAATAAAAAAAACTCAAGGATGATTTAACAATAGTCATGTGATGTTTATTGGAGAACACATTACAGATGCAAAAAGGATTCAATGGAGGAAAGACAGCCTCTTTAACAAATGCTGCTGGAAAAACTGGGCTTCAACCTGCCAAAAACTAAAGCTAGACCTATCGCTTTCACCATGCACAAAACTAAACTCACAATGGATATGAGTCTTAAACATTAAAACAGAAAAAATAAGCCTGCTGGCAAACAGGCTAGGTAAAACTCCTGGAGACACTGGCTTAGACAGAGACTTTATGAATAAAACCTCTATAGCACAAGGACTAGCAGAAAGAATCAACAAATGGGATCTCATCCTACTGAACAGCTTTTGCACAGCAAAAGAAGTCACTGACACTGCTAAAAGACAACCAACAACATGGAAACAAGTCTTTACTAGCTGTTTATCAGACAAAAGGCTATTATCTACAATATATAAAGAACTTAAACAGATCATCCTCCCCAAGTTTAAAGACCCAATTCAAAAATGAGCATCTGAAATGAACAGACACTTCTCAGAGGCAGAAGTCAAAGCAGCTAGGAAACATATGAAGAAATGCTCAACATCACTGGTCATTCAAGAGAAGCAAATGAAAAAAAACACTGAGATTCCATCTCATTCCACAAAGAATGGCCATGATTACAAAATCAACCAACAATAAATGCTGGCGAAGCTGTAGAGAGAAAGGAACCCTTTTCCACTGTTGGTGGGATTGCAGACTTGTGCAACCATTGTGGAGATCCGTGTGGAGATTTCTCAGAAAACTAGTCCTTGGGGTCCCATTTGACCCTGCTATCCCCCTGCTAGGAATATACCCAAAAGAATTTTAAAAATCACATTGGAAAGACGGATGTACACCCTTGTTCATAGCAGCTCAGTTTGTGATAGCTCAATCTTGGAAACAACCCAAATGTCCATCAACTGGAGACTGGATAAAGAAGATGTGGTTTTTTAAAAATAAAATGGAGTATTATTCTGCTATAAAGAATGACAAGATTGATTCATTTATGTACAAATGGATACACCTGGAGGACATGCTAATGAGTGAAGTCAATAGGTCACAGATAGGCAAATACTGGATCTTCTCATTGATATGAGCACCTGTAGATGCAAATGAGCTCTAGTAAGTATGATGGTCTTTGTAGAATGGGAAATTTCCAAAGGAAATTTGGTGTGTGGATGTAATGAGGGGAAGGAATAAATATGATTCTGAAAGAAAATAAAAGAGCATGTATATAGGAGGTGGGGAGGTATGGGTGGGTGGGGATATGGGTAAAAATGAGAATTGACTGTGTCATATATTGGTACAAATTCCCCAATGTTTTATGTTATTGTGAGATGTATATAAATTGTACCAATAAAGAATTCAATTAAAAAATAAGTCTTTTTTTTTCTCAGAAAGATCAGTAATTGTTCCTTATGGCTGAGCCAGAACCAATGAAAATAATTTTAAAATTTAAAACTGTGAAATAAATTCTAATTCTTTATAAAAACATTTTGATGAGAGAAAAGTAATAACTAGGACTTGTGGAATGCAGGAAAGAACACTGACTAGACGGTACACCCCAGTGGGTTTTGTGTGATTATACAAACTTATAAATACTGGTAGACTAATGTTAGCCAGAAGAAAGATTTTTAAGGACTGAGTTAAGAGATTTTATTTCATTTTTTTCTCCTTTTTTTTTTTTTTGGCAGGGTCTCGCTTTTTAGTTTAGGCTGGCCCCAAGCTCACTATGTGGCTCAGGCAAGCCTCGAACTCACAGCAATCCTCCTGCCTCTGCCTCCCAAGTGCTGGGATTACAGGCATGAGCCACTATGCTTGGTATAGTGGTGTGAGGTACTGATTGCTGGTGGACGTGACATACCACACCCGGTATTGTTGTATGTGGTTACCGGGAATCAAACCAGGGACCTTGCTCCTGCCAGGCAGGTGCCGGAACCACTGAGCTAAATCACTGGCCCAATAGTTTTCCATCTTTAAAACACACATTATGATTATTTTCATTTTATAGATAATTACCAATTAAGATAAATTACCAATAAGGAAATGATCAGTTTGGGGTTTTCAACCCAGGTTGATCTGATTCAAAAATGTATATAAAGATAATAGTAATTCTTCTTTCCGCTCCCTTTTCTTTCATCTTTTCCCTTTTTTCTTCTTCCTTTTTCCCCTCTTATTTACCTCATCCTCTTCCTTTCCCTTCTTTCCTATTCCTTCTTCTCCTTCTCTTTCTTCTGCTTCACTGAGTAAATATCTGTGTTGTGTTTACAATTTTTTTCTGGTAGAGGTAATATTTTTATACTACTTACTACTTATTCAGTCAATATTTGGAAGAGGAAAACTCTGTCCTCCCGATATCATATTACTCACTGAAAACTGTTATTCTTTTCAATGTGCCCAAAAAGTCTTAAACATCTCAGTGTTTAAAACATCAAAACATTAAAACATCTTAATGGTCTCTTTCCAGTATTCAGTTCACCCATGTGTTCAGTTATGACTCTGTTTCCAGGGAAAGAGTGAACAGAACATCAGCTCCAATTTGATATGAAGTCAGGTTTTACCTCCTAGACAGTCCCTGTCATGATGACCCTGTGTGGAAATAACTCGTAATGAGAAGAGCTTCCCATATCAAGTTAAAGGTCTTTTCAAGGATTCAGTATATCTTGGATTTATTACTAATATAACTTCTGTCATATCATTAATCCCTTCAACTTCCTTTCTTTATTAAAATATTACATGTATCTAAGCAAATCTTCATGCTACTTCATTAAATATAAAGTTGAAGAGCAAGGAAGTAAAAATTTTTTGTACACACAGCCTATAGGCTAGATTTATATTAAGCAATAAAAGGAGAAATCACAAGAATTGTAGAATGACTGCAAGCTATTAACTATTAGACAGAGAAGCATGAATGCAGGGAGAGTTCTCACTAAACAAAATTTCATGTTTTAATTGGGAAATTCTCTCTTCTGCTACTCCCCTCACTTTCAGTGTTTGCTAGTGTATCTATTATGTTTAACTAGGATGTTTAAGATTCTTACCAGAGCAGGACAGTAATACCATGCTGCCTCCATAGGTGCAATAACAGAGTATTTTAAAATGTGGAGGTTGTTCAGTAGAGAACTTGAATTCTATAAACATTTCTAACAATTATATAAATTGCAAATTCTATACTATTTTATGAAAATGAGCACACTATTACATGATAAAATTATTTATTTTTAATTGAGTTTGACACATTATAGTCACATTCAACATTGAGAATTTGTACCTGACATATAGAATATGTACATAGAATATGTACATGACATATCTTGATTCTCATTTTTTCCACTCCCCTGCCTTCCATACAACTCTCCACCCCATATATATGTTTTGTTTCCTTTTCTGTTTGCCATCACATTTTTCTTTCTGTTCTTTATTTTCCCTTACCTGCCCTTTCTTTTTGCCTTTTGAATATTTTCTTTCTGTTTCATAAGACCTATCATATATTTTGGAACTCATTTACATCTTCAGTTTCTCATACTAGAGAAATGATACAGTGTTTACACAACTGTGTCCTATTTATTTCACTTATGAGTATGTACTAAAGGTCCATTCATTTGAGTATAAATGACTCTTATTTGTCCTTCTTTATGGCTGAGTAATACTCTATTCCATTAAAAATATATCTTCCTTCATCCAGTCTCCTGATGATGGACAATTGGGCTATCTCCAAGATTTAGCTATTACAAACTGAGCTGCTATAAACATAGGTGCACGTGTGTTGCTGTGATATAATCCTTTAAATTTTTTCAAGTGTAAAACTAGCAGAGAAATAGCAGGGTCCAAAGGTACCTTTAATCCTAGTTTTTTGAAGAAGCTCCACACTGATCTCCACAGTGGTTGTTCCCCAGACTACATTCCCAACAACAGTGAATAAATGTTCCTTTCTCCCTAAAGCCTTACCAGCATTTGTTGTTGCTTGCTTTCTTGATAGCACCCATTCTTTATGGAGTGAGATGGAATCTCATTGTTGTCTTCATAACATGAGAAAATTGTTTCAACAAGAACCAATTCATGCCAATTACAGGCCATATGACATATTTAAAATATGCCTACAAAATGAATTCAATTGTATTTACTAAGGCCTAGTATATTTCATTTCCCAAAGTCCCATGCCTCCCAAAGGCATTACTTATGTATTTTTGGCCTTTCCGGATGTTTCAGTTCAGTATAAACATCCGAAGTACAGAAGTAGTGACAGATACTCAGTCTGATAAAACCCGTCAAGACAAAAAGCAATTCATATTCTAATAAACCTCTTTATAAAACTACTCCAGATTCCTCAGGTATGTTTCAAGGGATTATTTTATGCTTGGTGTTTTAAATTAGATATGTCTTCACAGAACACAGTCATTGTATTATGTGGATCCTCCTCACTGTAGAAAACTAATCCTTACTTTTGGCCCTTCCATCTAGTTTGAAGTTGATGGGGTACAGGAAATACCACCCTAAAACTTAGCACTTTGCCACACTGAATATTCTAGCCTGGAGAAAACTGTAGAAGTGGGACGATCTTCTCTCTCCCGAAGCCAGTAACAGAAACTGAACCTCCTCTTGTAACCTTTTCTCCTGAAGGGAACCAGAAGAAAACCAATCTCTTTTCCACTGCTGCTTCTCCCCTAACAACCCTCATGTGACAGATCACATCCTGTTCTCCTCTAAACATACTTTTATATAGCTGTCTGTAAAAGTACACATTTCCCCATTGGGTCTTCGCACTTTCATTTCCTTATGAAGGCCTTGTGTATTTAATATTTATATTACATAAACTTGTTATGTTTCTCTTATGCTTATCTCCCTCTTCTTTTAGGGGTTTTCTGTTATGAATAAGGAAAAGATCTTTTCTTTCCTTATAGCATATTCATTTACTAGCATCTCATTTTCAAATCAGTTCTGGTCATGACATTGGCCTTCTACCTCAGACTGAGGGTTCTCCTGGCTTCGGAGAAGAAAGACAGTTTCACTTAGGACAGACACTATGCTTTTGCTTCCCCCTGTGCATGTAAAAGGTAAACTCATCCTTGCACCATTTTTTTAAACTTTTTATCTTTATTGGTACATTGTATATACACATCACGATCACACTTTTGCAGGTATATTTGAGCAACTCACTGAGTTCTAGTCAGTGGAATGTGAATGGAACTAATCACACCACTTCCAAATGGGAGCTGCTTAAAAAATGTCCCGTGCACAGTTTTCTGTGCTCTTCTATCACCTGTAGATTGAAGCAAAATGAAGGAACAAAGTAAAATATATGGTAAGCAGACTGGAGGGAAGCAGAATAAATTGGTTTTGAGCCTAATGAACATATCTTATAAATAAGAGGATAATCTTATTTAAATTACTCCAGGACATGTTAAAAGACAGCAAATGTGTTTGTTGTTTGTCTGAAGGAGTATAACAAGTCTGCATTTCCATCAGGCACATGCCTTCAGCTTTCCAGGCAGAACTGCACACTCTTACTTAAAATTACTAGTGAACGATCAGAACAGCTAAGGAATTGAAGGGCATTTTTCTCATTTTTTTTCTCATTTCCCTTTTTAGTTCCATGAGGAATAGAAAAATATAAATTCAACTGCCTTCAGAATTTTCATCACTTTGTAATTTAATTTGAGTTTTTGTGGCCACAAGGCATTCTTTGTAATAAAACTGAAATGATGTGAAGGAGAGTGGCTTCTGGTAATAGGTGATTTTGTCAGGAATCCCAGATTGTATTTCTAATTTCAATTACATTATGTTAGGCAAATTACTGGGTTTTTTTTTTGACATGCAGTTCTGTGGGTGCCATATTAATTTTTAAATACTTTTTTTTTACAATGACAGTGAACTGTGGACACTACAGGACCCCAAATATGTTGACATGCCCTGTGTTTTACCTTTACAGCTGTTCTCTTCCACCCTCTTTTATTCTTCTGACTGCCTCAGCTCCCAGTGCTATCCACCTGGCAGTCATGTCCCATGGATTGTAGAGTTCTGGGAAAACTCCCTGGCAGGTGGGACTTATATTGGTATCATCTATGACAGAATTATAATTACTGTGTAATGTCAATGTATCCATTTTAAAACAAAAATGTTTTCAGGCTTTATCCATTACTTTAGATATTGTAAATGATAATGATTCTCCTTTCACAGGAGTTATCATTTTCCAGCTTCTCTGAGACAGAGATAGCCCACCTTAGCAGTTAAGTAGTTCAAACAGTATGCATAGAGGAAATTCTTGTAGGAATTTTCACACATAAATCTAAAGTGCTTTCAGAAAGATAAGTAGACCCTGGCTTTGTCAAAGACAGTTCTCCAACATCTACCTTCCTGTCCCCAACTCTTCATTAGACTGCCAGGAACACAACTATTCCTGACTTGTTAATTAGGCCAGGCTTAAATATTTCATTTCAATGATTTACTGCTTTTCTTGAATTAACATTTTACTTTAGCATTACTTTTATACTACAGCACAGTTTCCATTGTGAAGACCTACCCCCAAATGTAATTAAAGATAAAATATCTAGAGTACATTTTTCATAACTTGAATAAGTGATAAGCAAGCTCCTGAGCAGAGGAAACTGATGAAGCAAAGCAACAAAACAGATGGCAGAGCTGCATACACGAGCCAGCACACTCCAGTCTGCAGTCTGCTCCAGATTTTGCTAAGGCCAGAAGCACAGTGAATCTAATATGAGGAGCTTAATCCAGCTGAAAAGGCCCTCACTCCCCCTGGATCCTTAAAATCAGGCTTCCTGGCTCCTACACAAGTAGCCCTATGTGAGGTGGTGTTCCATGGAAGTGCTCTATTTCCTGACCTTGTGGGAGACTGTATGGTAAAACATATGGTCTTTTTCAGGGGAAGAGAAGAACAAAATGGATAAACAGCAACAAAATCCTTCTTCTTCTTATGTGTAGCTCATCAAGGGTCTTTTCTTTTCTTTTTTTTTTTATTAAGAAGCTCTTTCTTTCCTTGCTCATAGAATATGATGGATGTCCAGCTCATCTCTGAGATACACAGGTGACTGACGTAAGAGCTCTGCTCATGGGTTCATCATCACAACAATCTACTAAGGAAGGTCTCTGAATAAACACTGCATGGGCACTAAGGCTGGTGGTAAAGCAAGGTAACAAGAAAAGAGAAATAAAGGCAGTTTTCTTCTCATTTCTGGATGTCCTGTTAAGTGCACACAGTGTTGGAAAATTAATAATGGACAATAGTGCTTTATCCCATTCTAAACCAAGGTCAACTTTGACTAATGTTCCGATTACCATGGTTTGAGTAAAATGCATTTTAAATCAGCAATAAAATGAATGTGAAACAAAATTCAGATGACAGTGGGTTGCAACATGTAAACTTTTACCAAACACTAATTAAAACAGTAAGCATTTAGAAAGAAACTAAATGTCCACTACCAAAAGACTGATAAAACAAAGCATGCTATTTTACACTGTGTAGCATTAGGCAGCCAAGGAAATCATTTAAAGGAATATTAGATTAAATGAGTGATCTGCCTCTCCTGGTGCATTTATAGGACATGAAAATTTATACAGAAGAGAAATTTATTTTCTCAAGGCTTTGGCGAGTGAAATTGCCAAGATCCAGCACCTGGTGATGGTCTTTTTACTGCATTCTCTGAAGAGGAGGATTGCCATGTCCTCATATGCCTAGAAGAAGGGAAGAGTGGGACAGGAAGAGAAAGAGCAGGAGAGAAAGGAAGGAGAGGGCAAGGAAGGAGGAGAGGAGAGAGGTAAAACACAAACTCATGAACTAAACCTTTCTCATTAAGCACCACTTTCCAATACTACCACACTGCGGGATAGATTTCAGTGTGCTCACTTCAGCAGCCCACATATACCAAAAGAGAATTAAGTTTCAAGATGAATTGGAGGGAGGCCAAAAGAAACCATACCAGTGGGGAAATGCATACATATTAAGTGAAAGCAACCCAAATCAACTTAGTATAAACTTTTCTGAATTTACCTGCTTCTCTTTTTAAGAACAAACAGTGGATTCCACATAACCATCACTTGACATGGATCTTTGGAAACAATGGAGTAACAGAGGGGGAATCCATTAAGGGAGGGGGAAGCATCTACTGTTATTGGACAGTGAGTGAAGATGCCTCCAAAATAGGAACATTGTAAATGTGCTCTTGGGGAAGAGGATTAAGACCCCCAGGTCAAATGGTACTAATTCCATCCAATAGACCCTGGTCAAAAGTAAATCATGGCAGTCTCACAGGTGTAGCAAATACAATGCTTATCACTGGCCTTAAGCCCTAAAGAACAAACCACCTCTGGATTTAATGTTGTACTGGAATCTAACACCAAAATTGGGAAATGAGTGCTCTATGCCTATGAACATATCTTTACCTGTATGATCACATTATCTTAAATCAGTCTTCATTTTTTTTCCTACATTTGTGGTGGGAAGTATGCTACATGTGGTCCAAAATAAACAAGTAGCTTAGGGTGTTTCAAAGTAAATGAGTGCTTAAAATTCCCAGTTTATTTCAGAAGTTTCTTTACAATGCATACAAACTATTCTAGTAGAATTTATAAATTACTTATTTAACATGCTTATTCAATCAAATGAAATATTATTAGGTATACAAAAATATCAAAGATGCGAGAGAGAGTATAAAAATTAGTGTCAGGCTAGGAATATACCCAAAAGAATTTTAAAAATCACATTGGAAAGACAGATGTACACCCTTGTTCACAACAGCTCAGTTCATGATAGCTCAATCTTGGAAACAACCCAAATGCCCATCAACTGGAGACTGGATAAAGAAGATGTGGGGTTTTTTTATACAATGGATTATTATTCTGCCATAAAGAATGACAAGATTAATTCATTTATGTGCAAATGGATACACCTGTAGGACACACTAATAAGTGAAATAAATAGATCACAGATAGGCAAATACCGGATCTTCTCTTTGATATGAGCACCCATAGATGCAAATGAGCTCTAGAAAGTATGACAGTTTTTGTAGAATGGGAAATTTCCAAAGGAAATTTGGTGTGGGAATGTAATGAGGGGAAGGAATAAATATGATTCTGAAAGAAAATAAAAGAGCATGTATATAGGGGGTGGGGAGGTGTGGGTGGGTAGGGAATATGGGCAAAAATGAGAATTAACTTGTGTCATATTTTGGTACAAATTCCCTAATGTTATGTGTGATTGTGAGATGTATATAAATTGTACCAATAAAGAATTCAATTAAAAATTAGTGTCACATATTAACTTTACTAATTTTTAGATTAATATTGTCTGGCCACCCTTCCTTTCAGATCCCAAATAAGGAAGGTTTTTATCATTTTTCAGAAAATTGAACCTAAGTGGGATGAGAACCAAGTGGGATGCGAGCTTTACCCAAAGAATTCACTGCTCTACCCTGGAATCAAGAATAGACTAAAGTAGATGAGTTTATGTCTCCAAGTGAACAATAGTGCCCTCTCTTAGTTCACCTTCTCTCTTAATTAGAAGGTCCTCCTGTTGATATCCCATAGATCAAGAGTTTGTACCTTGCTGTTTATTACAAATTACTTTGATCATATACTCAAATGAATACTTAGCATGAGCATTTTTAAAAAGGGATACTTCGCTGGAGGGAGGTTGGAGTGCAAAAGGGATAAGAAAAATGAACAAGAGACTTTTCTGGAAAGGTAGATCAAGTTTCAGTGCCTTACATGAGAAATTCAAAGTCTTATAGGCAAACAGAAGATTCTGGAAATATAAGGGGTGGAACATAGTACTGACTGTGAAAAAGAAGGAAAAAAAACACATTTTACATTTTCTTAGAGTCCAAGGCCAGCTTTCTGCTGAACATAACCTTTAATCTTTGCCAAGCTGTTAATACAAGGTGTCAAATAACCACATTTATTAGGTGCCTGATCATGCTGAGAACTCCCAGCAAGTAGAGGCTACACCTTATTAATCTTCTTTAGCTGTGGTATGAGTAGTGAGGTAAGTCAAAGATAAAAAAGATGGTGACTTACTTCCTTAAAGAGACTCTGGCAAAATGGAGTCAAATAAAGCTGTATAATAAACATGCATCCTAAGTACAGAAGGAATGCAGAAAAGGAGTAGTAGAGAGAAGTCAGTTTGCTTCAGGAGTCAAATTCAGGAGGGTTTGTAGAGCCAGTGATGCTTAATACATATGATGGAAAAAGAGCAAAAGATATTCCAGACAGGAGCAAGTAAGCCAAAGTCATTGTCTTTCCTAGGGTTCCCTTTTAACTTCAGTGCTCTTTTCTTTATTTTTAATTTTTAAAAATTAAAAATGGTCAAAATCCCCATGAGACCACTGGGGCCTTTGGGCTGGGATGATGGTCTGTTGTGGTCTGTTGGCTGATCAGTGATGATGTTGTTTACAAGGATAGGCAACAGGAAGAGTAGTGGTGTCATCAAAGGAGGTGGCAGAGGGAGCTTGATCAGAGCCAGGTAGTGGTTGGACGGGAGTATACAGTCGGACATTTGTTAAGGGTATCCAGAGGGGCTGGGGTTCTTCCTGTGGAAAGATACAAGCATATCCTTGCCCTAACGTAAGGAGAGGTGCTGGGTCTCTCTACTGATAGGTTAGGGGATCCTTCTGTTGTACCAAAGGCAGAGGGGTAAGGAGGGAAAATGCGCTCCAGTGGTGATGGGCCAACATTTGGCCATTTTTTATCAAAAGTGAGGACGTTGAGAGTAAAACAGGCCAAAGCAAGTTTGTCATGTGGGGCCATGCTGAAAGGAATTGTTTTTTGAGGAAGGTTTTAAAAGTATGATTGGTGCATATAATCACTTGTCCCTGAGGGTTACAGGGGATGCCTGTCGAATGTTGTATTTTGAAGTCAGAAAGGAAATGAGCTAACATTTTTGGAAGTGTAGGCTGGGCTGTTGTCTGTTTTAACCTTGTGAGGGATTTCCATTTGGCAAAATCAATGAAAAAGGTAGGAGATAACTTGTTTGTTCTTTGCTACTGAGTGCAGAGGTGGAGATGAAACCTGAGTAGGTATCAATGGTAATATGAAAATATTTAAGGTTTTTAAAGGAGAGGGTATGAGTGAGGTCCATTTGCCAGAGGGAATTGGTCTTTAACCCTCTGGGGATTATACCCTGTGCTGTGAGGGGCCCCAAAGGTAGAAGCAGGCCACACGAGGACTAGCTGTTTATATTGTGATAGGGACAAGAAGTGAACATCTGTGAGAGGCTAGAGGTGGACTGATGGAAGAGACGGGGGCTGTGGATGGCTAGCGGGAGTTTTGCAATGGGATCTGATCAGGCTTGGAGGGCAGAGACCAAGGGGCCCTTGATGGAGACTAAGCTATCAATGGTTTGATTGCTCTGTGTCAGTGGTCCAGGTAGCCGAGAATGGGCTCTTAAATGTCATATATAGAGGGGCTCTGTGTGTTGTTCTAAAAGTTTTTGAGCCTGAAGAAGCAAACTGTCCAGGGGGCTATCTGGCATAGTTTTGATATAGGCAAATGGGAGTCCTGGGAGGAGATTAGCCACATATTTGCTGTCAATAGAAATGTTAGCAGGTTTATGAAAATCTTGTAGGACAAGGATGAGAGCTACCAATTCTTTGAGTTGTACCGAGCCTTGTTTAGACTCTTATTTTTATAAGAGGTGGGTAAATGACCAGGGATTTTTTTACTTGGATAATAACCAAAATAGCCATATTGCAGTGGACTGCTATCTGTGAAGAATGTGAGCACATGATGGATGGGATGTTTGGTAATGGTGCTGGTGAAAACCCAATCTAAGGGTTGAAGCAGTTTGATGATCAGATGGTTTGGCAGGTGATATGAAATTTGTCCATGCACTTGAAGGGCCCAGGCAAGAGAAACCTCTAACATTAGAAGAGCCTCAAAATCTCTGACAGTAGTTGGGAGACATATGGCGTCAGTATCCTTACCAAAAGCCTGTAAGGATTGCCTCCTAGCCTTTAAAATGAAAGTCACAAGGAGGCATGTTGGTGGACTGAAATGTCTTATAGAAGATCTGAGGGCCCAAAGGAGCCACTCAGTAGGGCCTTGAGACTGCCATAAGCAAGCCAGGGGTGTGCAAGGGGGAAGGATCAGAAGGAGGGCCATCAGAGGCTCAGTGGTGTAATATCTATAAAGGGGCACAGCCTATAGCACTTGATTTATGTCTTTTAAAGCTTCTCTTGAAACCAGAGTGAAAGTGCGGGGTGATGAGGGGTCGGTATCGCTGCACAGCAATTGAAAAGAGGCTCTAAATGAGAAGTAGGAATGGGTAGCCAGGGATGAGCTCTGTTAACCTGACCTAGAATCTCTTGGGGCTGACACAAGGGGAGTTGTTGGGGAATCGAGATCTTGGGGACCTGGCAAAAAGTGGTGCTTGTCTATTTGAACTCCCAGAAATTGTAAGGGCGGCTGAATTTGGACTTTATTTATTTGGAATCCTTGTCTTTGGAGTCCCTGTAACAGTACAGAAAGGGTTTGGTGGAAGGTAGCCTCCTGGGGACAGCACATGAGGATGTCATCCATATAATGGTAAAAGGTGCATGTAGCCAGTACGGTCAGCTCATCTAAAGAGGTTTTGACTGTGATTTGGCAGATTACAGGACTATTTTTCATTCCCTGGAAAGGACTCACCAGTGAAATCTTAAAGCAGACCCCTGATTGTTGAGGAGAGAGTATAGTGAAGGCAAAGCATTGCCAATCTGCCTCATGTAATAGGCTAGAGAAGAAGCAGTCTTTGATGCCTTTGATTGTCCCTGTGGGATAGCTGACAGGAGTAGAAGACCAAATTGGGGTATTCCCAGTGGTTTCATGGTCATGTAGATCATGGAGGAACTGAAAACTACCTGTCTTTTTGGAATTATGACAATGGGGGTATTCCATGGACTTGTGGTGGGCTCAATGTGATGGGCCTATAATTCTTGGTTAACAAGATAGTGGAGTGCCTCAAGTTTAAATAAAGGCAAGGGCCACTGCTCAACCCATACAGCGGCATCTGAGGTCCAATGCAGCTAAATAGGGATTGATGGAAGGAGACCAGCAGTGGCCTTTAGTTTTGGGGGTGCTGTTCACAAAGCGTGTCATCATAGAAGGCTAGGTCATCAGTAATGAGGACTGCACCCATTGCCTCAAGTAAGTCACAACAACGAAGTTATTAAACATATCTTCTAAAATTGAAGGGCTAAATTTTCCCCAGTGACTGTCAGAGTGACTCCAGCTAATGGGAGAAGAGGTGGTCCAAGATAGGCTTGTGCCATCAACCCCTCTGACCGGCAGGTCTAGGAATAGAGGCCAGTCAGGGTGGATGCCTTTATTACAAAGGATAGTTTTATCTGCTCCAGTATCAAGGAGAAGTTTAAATTTTTTGTTTGTACAAAATAGGGTAAGCATGGCTTAAAGGTATCTATAGGTGTGGTCCAATATACCTGCTGAGGAAACCTTAGTTTAAGAGTTTGTGTAGTGGAGGTGTTCCCTTTGTGTGGAGCTGGGAACTGCCCCGCTATTAGTTAAGGGGGCAGGGTCAGAAGCAGAGGGGGAGTGGAAAGAGGGGGGAGGGGAGGCATCTTTATGATATCTGGCATGGTAGTCGTACTTCCAGTGGTATCCTTTTGCACACCGCGGGCAAGGGGTGGAGGGCCATGGGGAGCCAGTAGGGAAAGGATTGGGGAGTGTCTTAGCAGGTAAGGGAGGTGTTTCATCCTCAGAGTCACCTTCCAGGATGGGGCAGGAAGAGGGAAGGGGAGGGTATAGTCCAGGAGGTTTGGGCGGGGCAGCACATGTGGGTGGAGCATCAGGAGAAAAAGCTGGAAGAGACCCTGAGGGGCGGGAGAGGGGTGGCTGAGGTGGCTCGGCGCCATTTTGAGGCAGTTTGGTGCCATACAGGACACTATCCATGGTATGAGAGGGCCCCAATGGGAACCGATAAGAGTACAGAGACTGAAGAGGAGAAGGAGAGAAAAGGCAAGCAGTGCACAGAGGTATGTGGGGGAGTCGCGGATGGAGGAGGGGACCGAATGACGAGAGAAACAAGGAGAGGAAAGAAGAAAACAGCAGCAGGGGCGGGCTGTAGGAGGGCTCCGCAAAGCATAGGAGCCAGGGGGCCAGTCACCGGCCAGGGGGTCTGCGACGGGGGGTCCTGAAGGGTCCGAAAAGGAGGTGGATCAGACAGATGGGGGTCCAGTGGCACTGAAAAAAGCGTTCCGCTACAGACGGAGTACTCATCCGGGGGCTGGTCGATTACCCGCAGCAGTATCCCACGTCTGGGCACCAGTTGTTGTCTTTGTTGTGATCTTTGTTGTTTTGTCCTTTGGGGTCGCGCTGGCAGGAGGCTGAGTGCGGTCAAATGATCAACACACCAACTCTTGGTCGAGGAGGAAGCTTCTTCTCTTTATAGTGCTCAAGGTTTTGGCTTTTATTAGAGGGTGGGAGGGGGGAAAAGGAGCATGTCGGGAGGGGATAGGTGGGCTTGTGGTGGCATGGTTTGAAGTGATTGGGTTAGTGGTGTGATGGGGCTATTTATGATTAGAGGCTGTGTTTCTGTGTGTTATGAGGATATTGGTACTGGGCAACAACTAATAGAGTTACTTGCAAAATTATTTTACACCAAAGCTACTTACCATACAGCTGTTACATATTCAAAAGCTATTCCATTTTGTATTCATAAAGGATCATTAGTCAGATTGGAATTTCTGTCATCAATTCACAAAGTTTAGAAATATTTGAGACTGAGACTTTATATTTGATATAATTATCTGTCCTTCATAAGAAAGGAAAAATCAGGAATACAATTTCTTTACCCTAGATTATAAAGTGAAATGGTGAGTCTCAGTTCAAGTCATATTTCAACTTAGTTTCTTTACATTAAATTACACGTGGCCTCCAGTAAGAGATTTACTGTCACAGTCACATTTGTGAACGTCAGTGGCAGGCTGTTATTTTCCAGCTGTGAATTAAACTTTATCAACAGGAAGTTATAGAATCATGCCACACAGTGGGGCAGGTACTGTACAACACTGATGCTTTGAGAAATGGTGGTGCTCTCCACTGACAGTCTGAAACTGTTTAAATACAAAGACTTACTGTAACATTATTTACTTACTGTAACATCATTTCTTAGTATGCTGTCATATATTTGAGATTTTTTCCCCACATTTCCCATGTTTCTCTGGGAATTTACCACATGTGCTTAGAGAACAAAATGTCAAAAAAAAAAGGAAAGAAAGTAAAAAATATTCTGTGAAATGGTCATCTTATGGCAGTAACATGAGGTTAGGCCCAGTGTGTGTGCCTTTGAGAAAGTGTCTGATGAAAGTAGCAATCTTTTATATAACATGTACACATGGCATGAAGGAGGCTGTGGTGAGGAATTCTGTGATTCTGTGCCAATCCTAGATGTTGAAGTGATAAGGGAATTTCCAAAGCTAATTTGCCTGCCTTAACTTTTTTAGCTTTCCTTATGTTTATTTCAGATTTCTGCCTGAAGAAATCTCAATATCTTCAGATAAAGGGAATGGGTGAAAAATGAATTAAAAGACCTGGGTCCTTGATTTTCAACCATCATGCCAGTCACTTGACATACTCAAGCAGGGTAAGAATTAAATCCTACATATTTCAAGGAAATCACATTTTTCTAGAGTATCTACATGAAGAGGTGATATTCTTTAATTAGTAGCATACAAATTACAATCCAGTTCTACCACTCTTTAATACTTTGGGAAAATGAGGTTTGAACAAGTAAAATGTCAGAGTCACATAAGCCAGGATTGCATGCATTTGAATGCAAATGTGCTGAGGGTAATCAGAAGTCAGGAGAGTAGGGGGCCGGAGATTTAGCTCAGTGGTTCCAGCATCTGCCTCGCAAGCGCAAGGTCCTGAGTTCAATCCCAGTAACCACATAGAATGCTGGGCGTGGTGACTCACACCCACCAGCAATCAATACTACATACCACAGTGCCGGGAGTGGTGGCTCACACCTGTAATCCCAGCACTCGGGAGGCAGAGACAGGAGGATTGCTGAGTTCGTGGCAGCTTGCCTGGGCTACATAGTGAGTGCAGGGCCAGCCTGAACTACAAAGCAAGACCCTGTCTCAAAAAAAAAAAAAAAAAAAAAGAAGTCAGGAGAGTAGGTATCTACTACCAAAGACTGCATTTATTAAATTACACTGAGACCCTGAATGAAAGGAGATCTCTTGACGCCAAAGTCCTCCACACACTATGTAATAATTTATCATATTCTCCAGCTTATAAATAATTATTAATTCATTTAAAAGACATTTATCTAGTTTTTATAGTAATCAGATGTAATGTTATAACTGAAAACAAACATTGTCTTTTTCTTCAGGGTTTGAAATACTCTTGCAATAATATAACTGTTAGGTGCAAAGGGAGATGGTAATGAGAGAAAAATGATAGATCACATTAGGTTTTATATAATTGCTATATAGATGGAAAGATGATAGAGTATTTTATTTCACAATAAGCATGATGAAGAAAAAGAAAACAATGTGTGATGAGAGAAAAGAATGCAAAGTGAATAATTGTTTTAGACTTGATGGTTAGAAAGGAGCCTTTAAAGATGGACAACTAAACTCCAGTTGCAAATACAAATAAGGGTCAGTAAGATAGAAGATGGTGGACATGGGAGTGGGACATCCTGGCAAAGGTCTTGGCATATTTAAAGCAGTAGAGGGACAACAGCACAAGTGAAAAAGAGCCACTAGAGATGAGATGAGAGTGAAGAGGTAGCCTAAATTTCGATGTTCTTCCTAGGGGGTTTGAATTTTTTCGCGAGGGCAACAGGAAGTTTTGGAGGCATTTCCAGCTGTCATGTTACCGTGATCCAATTCACAATGTTAAACTGACATTTAAATCATTATTTGCTAAACATTATGGTTAACATGTAGCTTAGTAAGTGACAGTAAGAATCCCAGAAATTTAACGTCTGTTTCACACAGGACATTGTGTAATTTCCCTAAGTACGGATGCCTGACAACTCCAGCAGGTAGAGATGGGGGCTGAGTCTTTGGAAGAAACTCTAAAATTCATCAGTTGATCTCTTTATTTGTTGGCTTCCAGTCTGGTAATCATGTTATTTAGCTACATCTTAATTTCATCTACATGCTGGCTCCTTTTCCAGTGACTAAACTTTATAATATCAAGCTTTCTAGCTTGTATCTCCCAACTTCTGATTGTCTTATAACCATATTGACTTTGACAGACCTTAGCTTATATTAAGGCTATGTTTATTCTTGTTGAAGGAATTAATAGATAAATACATTTTATTCTTAGGAATAGGATTTTGCTTTCAATAGAGAGTATCATTCACTATATTACTTAGAACTGAAGAAATAAAAATAAAAACCATAAAATACTCATTAGTTTTTTGCTCTCTCTTATCAAAGTCTCATAATTCTGTCATTCTTTTTGTGTAGCATTATGGTCCTCATCTAAACAAAATTACTGATATTCAGTAGCTGGATATATAAAAATTTGAAATTACACAAGACACCATACTAGGCCTATATATTAGATATTCTGTTCCCCTCTTTAAAGAGTTATTCTGATTTCTCCTTTGAGATTTTTATTTGACTTCTAACCTGCCTAACTCTTTATGCAACCTTTTTTTCTCAAAATGAAAGCACAGTCAAATAGCCATTCCACTAAAAGTTTCATACAACCCAGCCAAAATAGTCTCCTGCTGTTTTGAAGTACTTAAAATTTACTAGTATTCATCTTTTTATTCTTTTGAGGTTATTTATAATGTTATTTATTTGCATTATCCCTGCTGGGACTCATTTGACCTTGATATAACACACATTACTGGAAGAGAATTTATCAGACACTTCTGAACTAGGGTAAAAAATCAACAGCAACCTTATGGGAGTTTATATGTTACTTCCCTAAATTATTTCTGTGGAAAATGAACTAATTTAATACCAAGAACTAATTTTTTCTCAAGTCAGAACTGATGTCTGCCTATGTGCTCACAGATGAAACTTAATTAATATGAAGTTTATTATTTCCTGCCTATCATTCCCCATTGGGCTCTTTCAGTGTTACCTAGTGCTTTCCCACAAGGAAAACAATCCTGAAATTTTGTCAATCCTTTTGGGTTTGTGCCTTCTTTTACTTGTCACTACTGGAAATGGTTTGGATCAACCAATCCCTTAGAGTTTCACAGCATGATACTAGAATATTAACACTTTATTATGAAACAAAGAGCCAGAAGCTCTTAAGAGAGACCAGAGGAATATAATTTAAATGGCGACCCTGCAGATGGGGACTTGTAGTAGAGGTAGTCTGGGTCTGAGGAAGCCTTGTTCCTAGGGCCCTCAAATCAAACCAATACCTGACCAGGCCATCCCCAGTAGAAGCAACACAAGAATCAAGCTCTTTCTTATAAAGAAGTCATTTGTTGAGGGGTTAAGATATGAAATCAGATATGTCCACTGCCAAGTTCTGAAGAGTTGGCTGAATCTTCAAAGTATATTATTGTATGTGTTTATGGTTCTTGTTTAATATCTTTAATTATAATTGTTGCATATACTATTCATGTAATCTCCTACAGATTACTTATTCTTTATAAAACATATTATCCTTGGATGTAAAATATAGTAATGCTACCCTCAATTTTTATTTTAATTAACTTGAATAGGTACAGCAATACATATGGTACTAGATGCATAGTAATGAATTAGTCAATAAATATTAAGTCCTTTCATTGAATAAAAAGTCATTCAACTTGTATAACCAATCTCTTTAAACTAAATATAAGTAAAACTTTATAAATAAAATGCATAAATATATTTGAATTAAAAGCTGAAAATAACAACTTTGTTAGAAATATGTATATTGTTGCTTTACTGCCTCCTACCTTAAAAACTATTCAATAAAAAGAAAAAAAGTATCAGAGATATATCATGTGTATTATTAAAATTTCAGTTAAGTCTGTAGCTATAACAAAATGAACCATCAAAATTCAATCCAAAACTGGTATCTAAAAACTTTGCATAAGTATATCAAAAACTTTTATGAATATATACATATTTTCATTTGAGAGTGGCTCTGGACTTTTTACATAACAAGATCATCAGGTAGATGAAGAAATCAAATTGTTCATGGCAAAGGTCTATAAATGGAAACCTCCTGGCTTCCTATCATCTCCAACTAATGCCTAGGACTGCTTTGCCAGGTGCATACAGCATATGGCCATGAGCGTTCCTTCCACCCACTTCAGGGCAGAATGCTTCTGTGGAGTGCAAGGTCCTTAGCACTTTTTTTTTTCAGTTCAAATTCTTCTACATTTTTCTTTCCTAGAAAGAATGGAAGACTACCAAGGTTACAGACTTCTCCCCTACTGTGGTCAGCATGGTCAGGCCTACTCTGAGCCCATATACACCTGGAAATAGAAAAAAAGGCAGTTCAGTCAGAACAGGGCTTCCTCTAGCCTCATGTCTAAAGTGTAGTAGAATGAGACCCTAGAGCTTCTGACTTGGTAAATTCTTCACATCACATCAGCTGTAATGAACATTAAGTTTACAGTCCAGTTCCATGCTAAAATAGGGAGTTATCAAAGAGAAGTTTCCACCCTTACATTTAGTCTGAATCAGCTGTTTCTGTTATTTTTTGCTGATTTAGCAACAAGCTTGAGTGAAATTAATCTGAAACTAAGTCTAAATCACCCACTTGCCCTTCTCTAAGCCAATTAAGGATTCTCATAGATGTTAAGACTTAGGTGTATTTTTAATCTGTTCTTAGGTTTACACATAAAAGCTGTAGAGTCTCTGTCTATTTAAACGTTTTAAACCAGTTCATAAATCCATGTAAATGTGTAGGAAAATGCTATATGTCATGAAGATGAAAAGAGGAGTATTTTTTGCCATGGTTTGATTTTGGTTCATTTCTGTACTCCCAGAAATTAGTGGGGTGTTTCTAGCACATAGCATTAACCAATAAATATTTGTGGAGTGACTGAATTCATACCTGTACAGTAAAAACAGAGCCTATATAGTAGTGTACATGCTTAAATGAGAAAATATGTCCAAGCACAGAGGATTGGTCTTAGAAACAGTGTAGGCAAAAAATACTGCTTGAAGGCTAGAGGAGTGAAAAGGACAGAACTACATCAGAAATAGAGGAAGTATCTACAAAGGAAGCTTATATCTCATAAATGAGGACAAAATGCATTATTGTTTCACAGCAGTATTGAGGATTTAACCTGGAACCTTCATATTGAATCACATCCTCAGTTCCTTTGTTTTTTGTTTTTTGTTTTTTGTTTTTTTGAGACAGGGTCTCACTTTGTAGTTCAGGCTGGCCCTGAGTTCAATATGTAGCCCAGGCAAGCCTTGAACTCAGCAATCCTCCTGCCTCTGCCTTCTGAGTGCTGGGATTGCAGATGTGAGCCACCACCCCTGGCACTGTGGTATATGGTACTGATTGGTGGTGGGCGTGAGTCACCACACCCAGTATTGTTATATGTGGTTACTGGGGACCAAACCAGGGACGCTATGCTTGCTAGGCAGGTGCTAGAACCTCTGAGCTAGATCTCCTACCCCTCCTTTGTTAATTTTTGAGACAAAGTTTCCTTAAGCCAAAATTGCCTGAGCTAGGCTTTAATTTAAGATCCTCCTGCTTCAGCCGTTTAGGGTACTAGGATCACAAGCTTGCACCACCACACTGGGCTATGATTTTACATTTTAATACAAGATAAAAGGAAGGGTGCTTACACCATACATAAATGGAGGGGCCTAGTGGAAAGGTAGAGCTGAACTTTTACAAATGTGAATATAAAAAAGAATAGGAGAATCACTTTTTGTCTTTAAAGAAAAACTTATTAACAAAGAGGATTGGTAGTTGGAGATTAAATTGGAGGCCTAGTGACAGGGGAGAGGGAATGGAGAAGGAAAGGAAAGTGTGAGTTTATTAGACCACAGTGTTTCCAAGCTGAGTCCTATGTTTTATAGTGTCTGGGATCTGCAAACTGAAAGGCTTACAGGGAACAGAGATCAGGTAACTAGAGGCTAGTGGTAAAATAGGAAGTATATGCTCTTTCTAAAAGCAGCAATCAGTAGACTGGTACAACCACTATGGAGATCAGTGTGGAGAGTTTCAAAAACATAGTGTTAGAGGCTCCATTTGACCTTGCTATTTCCCTGCTAGTTATAGACACAAAAGAATTAAAAGATTCATATCACAGTGATATAGGTGCACCCATGTTTATAACAGCTCAGTTTGTAATAGCTAAATCTTGGAAGTAACCCATATGTCCACCAACTGGATAAAGATGTGTTAAAAAAAAAAGATGGAGTATTACTCTGCCATAAACAATGATAAGTTTGAGTCATTTATACTCAAACGTATGTACCTTAAGGACATACTCATAAGTGAAATAAATAGGTCACAGATGTGTAAGTACCATATCTTTTCTCCAGTATGAGAAACTGAAGATGTAAATGAATTCTAGAGTGTATGATCAGTATTATGAAATACAAAATATTCAAAGGATAAAGGGAATAGGGATAAATAACATGGGGAAAGAAAAATGTGATGATAAAAAGGGAAACAAAGCTATGTACATAAGAGGAGAGGGTTGTAAGGTGGGCAGGGAATGGGAAAAAATGAGAAATAAGTCATGTCATATACTGGTACAAATTCCCAAAGTTGATTGTGATCATGATGTGTATCTAAAGTGTACCAATAAAATCAATTTAAAAACAGAAATATTGCCCTTCATAATGAAATCAATATAAAAATATCACTTTTTTTTTTTTTGGAAACAGGGTCTCACTTTGTAGTTCAGTCTGACTCTGAGCTCACTATGTAGCCCAGGCAAGCCTCGAACTCAGCAATCCTCCTGTCTCTGCCTCCCGAGTGCTGGGATTACAGGCGCGAGCCACCACGCCTGGCGCTGTGGTGTGTGGTATTGATGGCTGGTGGAGTGAGTCTCCACGCCCAGCATTGTATGTGGTTACCGGGGATCGAACTCAGGACCTTGCGCTTGGGAGGCAGGCGCCAGAACCACTGAGCTAACCCTCCGGCCCAAAATATCACTTTCTTAACACATATCTTTAAAATTATTTCCCATGGCCTCAGTTCAAGCACTAATGAAAGTCATTATATCCTATAATGACATAATCATCTTCAAAAAAATCATTATCTTCAAAATCTCCCTCTGTATTAGCTAATTCTAATTCATAAAGAACTGTCAATTAAAACCTTAAAACTAAAAAAAATTAGTTTTTAGATATTTTTCTCTTAATTTATTATTTTAGTATCTTGTGGTAGCACAGACTTGTTTACTTTTCTGAAGTATAAGTGATCAAAATAGATTGTTAATTTAGATGAAGACCCAGGCAGGTGTGGAATGATGAGCTCTATGACTTTTTGAGATAATTCTATCATAAGACTTCATAAGTATTTTATTTCTACAGTAATAACCTAAGAGCCTTTTAGTTTGTATGCATCAGGAAAAACTCTCAAAATATTTTAGTACATTAATTTAAGAAGGTAGCATGTTTGAGGGTGTCAGGATCTGTGGACAATTTACTTACCTGGACTTACTCAATTTACTTACTCAGATTTAAGGATGTCTGCCCCACCCTGCAGGATTTTAAACTATAATGGTTACTGCGCTAGGATTATTGGCCTTAAGACTTACTTATTCAGATTTACTCAATCAGATTTAAGGATTTAATTTGTCTCAACTGAGAGGTGTTTTGCATCATGGTGTCTCTCTGAGATTGTCTACCCTGTTTTCCTGCATATGATACCTTAGTTCACAAGAACATTTACTGGAAAATTGAGGCACTTTCTCAGTTCCTGTACTATCTCAGTTTACTTTCAGAGATTAAAAAAAGGGATGTCTCTGAAATAATAGACTATCAGAAGTGGAAACCTAAAAATATTAAAGCCAAACTTCATTGACATCATGATTTTGCTCATGACTACACTGTTCAAATTACAATTTTTCAAAGATTATAACTTATTTCTAATGAGCTCTCATATGGGTAATATTCTAGGCAATGGATGCTGAGTCCACGAAGATAAAGTTCCATCTCCAGAGACTATACTGTCATACAAATAAAAGCTATAGGCAAAGGGATTTTGTATATCAGTGTGTTTTCCTTATGAATTAAATTAGCCTGAGGTATAAGACTGTATATTGGTCTCATCCAAGAGTCAGATAATACTGTCATAAAGGAACTGATTTATCATTTGTGGAGGCAATTGTTAAGCCAGAGAAAGTTGATTGATAATACAAGGCAATATGTGGTAGGGAAAAAATGGACTGTGGTATCAGGTTATTATTTCACACTAGAGATTACTGTTTGTTTACTTGTCACAGAGTTTTAAGAGGGATTGGCCTCATAAATAAAACTTTGTGCTATTTCATAGCTATAAGTTAGACTCAAATTTTGTGAACTTTATTTACTGATTAAAAATAAAGAATAACGTAACGATTTACAGTAGGAACATCAGTTACCTGACCTTACATGGAAAGCATGGGTTAGACTGGACATTCACCATGAACCCATATATTTTCCACCACCTGTTAAAAAATATAAATTATGTTGTTCAGTGACACTGTGCCTGCCTGGCAAGCACAAGGTCCTGAGTTCAATCCCTGATACTACAAAATACATAAATTAATTAAACTAAAATGCTCTTTCACTGAATCAATTGTTTTTCATAAAAAGACTAAAAATGTAATAAATAATTAAGTTTCCTGTCAATGTCTTTATCAATAATCTTTCTATTTTTCAGTCTGAACTCTAATCCTGATACTATACACAACCATGGGTCATGTATTAGTCAGAAATGATCTTTCTAATTCACTTCACTGAAGTCAAGTACATAACTAAATCTTACTTTGTTTGAACGATGTCAATTTGAGAGATTAAAAAATCAACCAAAACCTATTATTTAAATTTGGTAGTTAAGTGAAGCCATGTACATTTCAATGCCTATTTCTCACATTGTAAAACTTTCTTCAACAGCAATAGCAGCAGTATCACTTTGTACCAAAGGAATCAGAATATTTCCATTTATCTAGTATTTTGAGTAAAATATTGTTTTGTTTAAATAGAAATTATTTCTGTGTTAACATTTCTCTCCAAAAGTGAGCTCTTAGATTCCATTACATTTATTGCTTTAAAATTGGCAAAGATTCATGCATTCAATAATATATGTAAAATGGGGTGACATAACAAAAATAAGTAGTTGGTTAAATTTTATCAAAAGGTCAGTCAAAAAGCCAAAGTATAATTATTTTTCAGGGTGAAAGCAATTTCTATGTGCTTCATGATAATTTCTGTAAATGGCAAAGATAAAAATAAGATAAGGAATATTTAATGAAATGCCTCTGGAAAAAACTATTATGATGTTTTTAAGTTGGACAAAGGGAAAGAAAACATTTCTCAGCAAGCATCCTGACCTTGCAAGCCTCAGGAAGTGCGTGGTGGTAAGCTCTTTCCTGAGATGTCATCGTCTCTGAGGACTCAAGTGGACTTAGTTGCCAAGTGACGTTCTAATTCTGATTCTCATGGTTAGGCCTCCTGTCTGGAAAAACAGTCATGCTTCATTTAGTAATTCCAATGTTTCTTCCTCTTCCTGTAAATGAAGGGCACAAACGTGGGGAACATTCATTCACAAAAAAGGAATAGAAATATGCATTCCGTGGGAAACAGTCATTTATAGAAATATCTAAAAATACACATGTGGATAGGTCAGATGGTATTTTGCAATGTTCCTGCAATGACCATTGAGTCTGTTGGACTAAAGAATAGATTCATTTCTGAACCAAGAGTCCTTCTGAAGAACTGGGGAAATGGAGTTTCCAAAGAGATAAATTGTTATTAACAGCTAATTTCTTTGTATGAAGCTCCTACTGGCTTCCCCAAGCAGAACGTATGAATATAGGTGAAATTTAAAAGGTAATACTCTATTCAGGATTCTTTACTGATGACACTACCCTCCTAGTATAATATACTAGTTATAGTCTTTTTAATTTAGTGTATAATTTTATGACTTATTAAATAGGCTATAAAAGTAACTAGGCAAGGGAAAACTGAGACATGGCAAGTCATACAGTTCATCAGGCCCACTTCACTAGAAAACTGACGAGTGTTGGATCCTGACTGCTGATTGGGGGCAGAGAGGTTTTCATCACAGTTAACAGGGACTGTCTGAGAATGAGAACAGGAAGGGGTTAAGGGGCACAAACAGTAGGCAAGAGTCTGGGATTCCATATCTGAGTGCTGCTGCGTGTGTGCACACGCGCACACACACACACACACACACACACACCATGACGTAGATAGACTTTTAACCTCTTTAAACCTCACGCTCAAAATCAAGAGTTAGATGTAATTTCTGAGGCATCTTCTGGCTCTAGATTTTGATTCCACGTTTTAGTACCTCGGCTCTCTGTCAATTGTGAGGGAGGACTCTTTTGTTTATGTTCTAGATGAATGGAGAATTTCACGTTCATTCAAGTCAATATGCCAGCTGATAAACAACCATAGTTTTATTTTTTACAAGTGTTCGGTAGGCTTTCTGGCTCAGATATATTTTTAGTTGTGTGACATACGAGATGAATCACAGCCCATCCTTCAAAGCCGAGTGACTTCTCACTTAAGAGGTCAGACTGAAGAAGGCTGAGTTTGCATTCCTCCTGACATGATAGTCACTGTCCTCATGGGAGGCTGTTTTTTCTCCAAGGTGGGGTCAGGTCACCCCACTTCCTCACCACTCCGTACCTCTGGCTTCCTCAAAGCCATACCACCATATATGCAGATATGAGTGCTTGTTATTGAAGTAATAGGGAAATTTTAACTGATAACTAAACAAAAGAAGAGGAAAAACTAAACCTTTTGATATATAGTGTATTTTCAGTTTCCAAACAGAAAGCATAAGCAGAATTGAGTGCTTTGGAAGGAAGTCCGTTCATGATCATCTCCCAGACGTTTTCTGATTTTGTACTTTATCCCCACTCCCATGATGAAATTATAGGGCTTTCTTTTCCAAAATTTCTCATGGTTCATCTCCACTCTTTTTGGAGGAAGGTGGAGGAGGGACTTTAGCCCTTCCTATTCCCTGCGTAGATTCTTGTTTCCACACATTATTCCCAAATATGAGTCACATAGTCGGGATTCTTAAGAAGAAAAAAATTTTAATAATGTAATGCAGAAATACTAACTTCTGTTATGACCATTTTCTAGGACAGAGTGGAGTAATGAATTACCTCTTCTCCAAGGAAAATCCCAATCTTTGGGCTGGGGATTTAACTCAAGGGATACTACTCCTATTTTGAAAATCCCCATCTTTGCTGTCAATTAAAAAAATGAAGTAGCTGGGTGTGGTGGCTCACGCCTGTAATCCCAGCACTCGGGAGGCAGAGGCAGGAGGATTGCTGAGTTCAAGGCTTGCCTGGGCTACATAGTGAGCTCAGAACCAAGCCTGAATTACAAAGCGAGACCCTGTCTCAAAAAAAAAAAAAAGAAGTAAACATCATGTACAGGAGGAGAGATGTTACCCAGGCATTTTCTACTTCCCTGATCATTTGAAAGTGTCTGGCCTACATAGAGGACGAGTGAGATTCTATGTTAAAGTAGGTCAAAGGAAGACGAGTTCAGTAAAATTCAGCTTTGGCAATAAAGAACAGAAGCCAAATAAACCATTGGACAAGCAAAGCCAGCCCTTGATTGCCATGTCAGTCACAGAAAGCAACTTTCCTAAAGCATCATCAAGTCTCCAGTATCCTTGTGGTGAGGGAAAAGAGTTATACTGAAACTCTGCCAGCTCTAATTTCTGGGTTTTAAAAAGGATTTCTTGGATCTAGAACATAATTATCCTATTTTTGCCAAATATCTCTTACACACTGGAAAGTAACCCTTAGTTGGCTGCCAACATTTTTTCATGGAAAGACAGCACTTCATACTTTCATAAAAATTACTCATTGGAGTCTCTTCTCCTTCCAGATCAAGACCAAAACAAAGACTGCAAAAGTATTCTTTAATGTTTCCTCCCTCCCTTTTTCTCTCTCTCTCTCCTGCTCTCTCTCCCTTTCTCCCTCTTTCTCTCTCTCCCACTCTCTCTCTCTCTCTCTCTCTCTCTCTCTCTCTCTCTCTCTCACACACACACACACACACACACATATACGCACAATGAGCTATTGTTTATTTCTGAGTAATCTTTTCTTTAAAATCTATCTTGAGAGTGGGTGGGACTTTTTAAAATGATTATGTGTTTATATTTTTAGTGTTTAGAGGGTAAGGTCATTGTTTTCCTTATGTATTTTTTAAAATTACTGTTGCATCTGTTCCTTTAAAATTATGTAAAATGTCTTTCCTAGGACTCCTGTTTACACAATTACATTGTAAAGCCAGTTGAATCTTAAGAGAAATCACTTCATTCAAGAAAGCACATGTTATAGTGATGAGTGCATATTTATAGGTGTAATTGATAATAGCTAAATCTCTGAAACAGCCTATATGAGTAAATAAAGAAAATGTGCTGTGTGGTGATTCCTCAGAAAACTAGGACTAGAGGTCCCATTAGACCCTGCTATCCCCCCTGCTAGGAATATACCCAAAGGAATTTAAAGAATCACATTGGAAAGACAGATGTTTGCCCTTGTTCATAGCAGCTCAGTTCATGATAGCCCAATCTTGGAAACAACCCAAATGCCCATCAACTGGAGACTGGATAAAGATATGATTTTTTTAATGGAGTATTACTTTGCCTTAAAGAATGACAAGATCGATTCATTTATGTGCAAATGGATAGACCTGGAGGGCACACTAATAAGTGAAATAAATAGATCACAGATATGCAAATACCAAATCTTTTCTTTGATATGAGCACCTGTAGATACAAAGGTCCTCTAGAATGTATGATAGTTTTCGTAGAATGGGAAATATCCAAAAGGAATTTGGTGTGGGAACCTAATGAGGGAAAGGAATAAATATGATTCAGAAAGAAATAAAAGAGTATGTATATAGGGGGTGGGGAGGGGTGGGTGGGTAAGGATGTGGGTAAAAATGAGAATTGACGTGTCACATATTGGTACAAATTCCCCAATGTTGTGTGTGATTGTGAGCTGTGTATATAATGTACCAATAAAGAATTCAATTTAGAAGAAAATGTGGCATTATACACAATGGAGTACTACTCTGCCATAAAGAATGATAAAATTGCATCATTTGTAGAAAAAAATCAATGTACTTTATGGTGATGATGTTAAGTAAAGTAACTCTGAAACAGGCTTAAATATCTCGTGGTTTTTCTTTTAAAAAAAGGTTGAAATACACATAAAATGCAAAATAAAATACAGATAGTTGTAGAAAAGAGAGAAGAAACTAATTATATATATGGTAATTAACTTTATGAGGTTTTATAACATAAATAAATGAATCTGATGCTGGAAAAATGAGAGGGGGTGAAGGGAAGAGGAGTAGGAAAGGAACTGAAATGTATTATATACACATTCCTGTTCACTACAGTGAATGCAATTATTCTGTCCTGCAAACATGTACACATAAAAGTCAAAAAGAAAAGAAAAAAGAAAGCATCTGTTATATGTGAACTATGCATCAAAAATCAGAATGTATGAAAAGAAGACCATATGTGATCAAGGAAAACTAAGCAAGTGTCAGATGATTTAGAGCTTTGAAATCATTACAAAAACATCATTTGAAAGAAATAACATGATCATATTTGTGTCTTAAAACAATTGGAAGAGAGACTTTGAGAAGTACTAAAGACATGAGGACTATTAAACCACTGCAGTATTAATGGGAATAAATAAAATTATTGAACCTTTAAGACAAAGTTAGTAGGAGACAAGAAAGAAGTGAATTTAAAAAGTGTTTTAGAGATCAGCCTGACAGACAGCTAAGTTAGATAGAAAGTAATATACAGTCAGAGAGGGATGGAACCCTCAAGGAAGTCAGCAAAGAAAGAAAGAAAGAGAGAGAAAGAAAGAAA
>PVIC010013328.1:0-38150 GCA_004025085.1 Thryonomys swinderianus
GGGCCGGAGGGTTAGCTCAGTGGTTCCGGCGCCTGCCTCGCAAGCGCAAGGTCCGGAGTTCGATCCCCGGAAACCACATACAATGCTGGGCGTGGAGACTCACGCCCACCAGCAATCAACACCGCATACCACAATGCCGGGCGTGGTGGCTCACGCCTGTAATCCCAGCACTCGGGAGGCAGAGACAGGAGGATTGCTGAGTTCGCGGCGGCTTGCCTGGGCACCATAGTGAGCTCAGGACCAGCCTGAACTACAAAGCGAGACCCTGTCTCAAAAAGCAAAAAGCAAAAAAAAAAAAAAAAAAAATCTTAATTATTATTTTAAAACTACAGATTTCAGAGCTGTTTTTTAATAAAATGTTAACATGATCTTTTCATTAAAACTTTAAAATCTGCTTAGTTTTACAATAGTTAAATGCCAAAAATTCATAAGGGAATAGTAATTTGTTTCTGTGCAGAGGAAACATGGTGTGCTTCTAAGTGTGGAAAAAATAATTTGTGAAAACATTTTATTTAACTAAATATTTAACATTTAAAAATGCCCTTGATAAAATCTAGTCCAGAAAGGGTTCTGCTGCCTATTTGGTAATGTAGTTTTGTTCTGTTTTGTTTTTTAAACTAATACTTGAAATTAGTGGAGCTAAACTAATGGAGAGGGAAAAAAAGAGAATTGTGAACTCATGGATACTTTCATACATCTGTGACTGTGTTCACGTGCATTGACCAGTTCTCTTTTGTATGTGTGACCTTGAATGTTTTTAAGCTCATTTTGTTGACATATACACAGAAAAGAGTATATTTTGAAATATCACAAAGTGACTGCATATAGCCAGCACCAAAATAAAATATTTCAAACCTCCAGAGGCTTGCAGGGTAACCCCTCAGGTGTTGTTGTTTCAGTAGGGGAGGCTGAACCGAGTGCCTTCAGCATGCTTCGCAAGCCCTCTAGTCCTGAGCTCCACCCTCAGCTCCATGACCACTCCGCACTCCCACCAATGGCTAATTGCTGGCTTCCAAATCCAGAAAATAAGTTTCTAAGCTTTATATAAAGGGAGTCTTAGACTTTATACCTTTTTTTGTGTCAAATATTTCACTATTCCATCTGTGGTTCATTTTGTAGAGTGTAGCAGAAATTTTTATTGTGACGTATTTCATTGTAAAATACACTGTCATTTGCCAATTATGCCATCAGGAGATGGATATTAGTGTCCTATTACTATAACAAGTTACCTCAAATTTAGGTTTAAAACAGTGCAGACTTAGCTTAGCAGAATCGGTCTCACCGGGTGGAGTTAGGGTGTCCACGGGGCTGGTTTCTGTCAGAGGCTCCAGAGCCCCTGTGTCCTCCCGGCTTCCAGACGCTGCCTGGACTTTGGGCCCTGGCTGTGTCTGCACCTCTCTGCAGCCATCACTTCTCACTCTTAACACCCCACCCACTGCATGATTCCCCACGTCACTAATCTATAGTCTGCTCTGAATCCTCACTGCTTTCATGGTTTCTGAAGTCACATGTAGTTAATATTCTTATATATGAAGAATGCTTACAGGTAGAGTAGGAAGGAAGATGCCAAACTCACCCTTAGAATACAGGTATAGAGGAGCATAGAGAAGATGTAAACAGATAATATAAAATGGTTGAGATATATTTGGTTTTCATCAGAGAAAAATGCAAATTAACACTACTGAAATATTTTTTTCCTATCTGAGTTTAAAAATAACACAGTTGGAGAGGTGACAAAATACTGGGTCTACACTCAAGGGAGTGTAAAAATGCACAAATTTTAGTAGAGTTTTGCCCTACTTAAAACCATACAACCACCCATGATCACACATGTAGCAACTTAGCCTAAAGATACATACCTATCTGAGAAGCTGAAAGTAATATTCATGGAGTTACACATTTGGCTTTATTTGGAATTGGAAAAACATTGAGCACAACTAGAGACATATACAGGAGACTGGTGGAATAAACTGGTAAGGACACAGGTGCTACATAATTTTTAAAAGTGAAATTGGTTTTTATTAATGAATATGTGTAACCCAGGTTATAATGATAAATAAGATTCTAAGCTATATCCTCATACATGTACCTAGCCACTAGATAAAACTCCCCAAACAGGAAATTCAATAACCAATAACCAAAAACTAATGAAATTTGTTACCCATAGAAGACAGTGGGTTGGAATAAGGTGGTTGGAACAGAGGCTGGCCTATTCTCTCAGTGTAACTTTGTACATGTTTTAAAATTCTGGAATCTTTATTAGTCCTTCGAATTTTAAAAGAGTTAATTGGTGACATGGAAAAAAGGCTGACTGATTTTGAACCTGTGAATCGCATTCAGTATGAGATGAGGCTTTGTGTTGATGGACGTCTAGGAATGACATGCTCCCTGCTCCAAGTTCCACACCCTACCCCAGCCTTTTGGTTCTCCAGGGTCTCAGAAGTGTCCACTTTCACTCAATAACTCAGACCATCCTGGACAGAAGTACTTAACGGAGGAGGGGAGCCAGGAGGCCTAAGCGACCCCGGCCCTTATTTCCCAATAGGTATCGTCAATAATTAACTCTCCAGAAGCCTTGGAACCAGAGGCATTAGAATTCCCTTGCCTTTGTCGCCCTCTACTGGTGCGAATGTGGTGTTGATGGTGTTTGTGTATTCTTCAGTCTGATTTTGTTGATAGAGAAGCGTTGATCATCTAAGGTCTCTAATTCAATTTTCTTTGCTTCTTTGGCTTCCGTGTCCTCCCTGTGGGGGTCTGATATATTGACTAGACTTCACACCTTTCATCATACGGGCTTCCTGTCTTCTTCCCTGCACCCCAAACACTCCTTCCCTGCACCCCCAACACTCCTGTATCTCCCTGGTTCCTCTTCGCTTTCTCCCACTCACACCAAAGCTGTAGCCTGAATTCTCTTCTTCTTCTGGGGTCATCTCTAATAGTTTTATGCCTCTCCTTACTTAGCTTTATGAGTATTTCCCAAATGGTTTATCTCCTCCGATGCTTAGGGGTCTGTGTTTGTCTTGATTTTACTGCAAACTCGATGTCCTCGGGCAGTGCACCCCTACTCTGAGTGGCCTCTCACCCAGAGTAAGGTGAAAAGATGACTGGGGCCCCTTGAATGTTATACAGAGCTGTGGTTCTCAAAGTGCAGGCCAGCAGCAACAGTGAGGGATTTGTTAGAAACGAAGATTCTTAGGGTCTGCTCGAGACCTGTGGAGTTCAGAGGCCCTGACAGTGGGAGCCAGAAACCCGGCCTTTACCAAACCTTCCAGGCTATTTTTTTTTTTTTATGGTGGTGGTGGTGGTTCTGGGGATTGAAACCCAGGACCTTCACACTGAGCTACATCCTCACTTTTTTTATTTTAAAATAGGATTTTGCTAAGTCACTAAATTGTGCAGGGTAGATTTGAACTTTTTTTTTTTTTAAGGCAGGGTCTCGCTTTGTAATTCAGGCTGGCCCTGAGCTCACTATGTAGCCCAGGCAAGCCTCGAACTGAGCAATCCTCCTGCTTCTGCCTCCTGAGTGCTGGGATGACAGGTGTGAGCCACTGTGCCCAGCATTGTGGGGTGTGGTACTGATTGCTGGTGGGCGTGAGCTACCACACCCAATATCATATTGTATGTGGTTACTGGGATCGAACCAGGGACCTTGCGCTTGCGAGGGAGGCACCGGAACCACTGAGCTAAATCTCCGGCCCTGAAAGTCATCTTTTTATGTTTGAAATTTGTACTTTGACAAGAAGAGTTAGTCCCTCCTCTATTTGCTGTCTCGGTAATCACCTCCTCCCAGTGTCTGCATTCATGGACTTGAAACCTTAGCCCCTGTTCCAAATCCACCTTCTTGTCCAAACAAACCAGGCTCCAAATCTCACTGGCTTCACCTCCCAGTTCCTCTTGGTGCTGTTTCCTTTCCTCTGTCACAGTGATTACTGCTACAGGTTAAGCCCCTTCCTTCTCCTGAATTTAAACAGCGGTGTCTACCCAGCCTTCACAGTGACCCCAATTGCTCCAGGCTATTGAAAAATATCTCCAAGGGAAAGCTCCAGTTGTTTCACTCTCCTGCCCACAGATTGTCAGTGGGTGCCATCCGTCAAGGATTAAAAAGGAAGGCCCAGCTCTCTAGCCTGATTTTTAGTGGCTTTCCGAAATTCTTCGACACTTTCTTTGGCTCCCTCTGTTCATGATGACTGCCTTTGTATCACACACCTGCCTGAAAACCCTCTTCCCTGTTTCTGGGTGCCCAAGCCTAAGTATTGCTTTTCAGTGCCAGTTTGAAGCTTCACTGTGTTGATCATTTTAGCTGAAAGTTTCTTCGCTCTGCTCTCATTTCCTAACATGTTTAAACTCTTTTACGGTAGATACTGCTTTTGATTTTGTGACATGGTCCTCTACGAGCTGTGGCCTCATTTCCTGAAAGCAGCTGTGATCCAAGTCTGTATCCACGCGATTGCCCAACTGCTAATATAGATAAGAAAACCAGCTAACATTTTTGAGTAGGTGGTGCTGAAAAATCAAACTCTCAGTTGAAAAAGTGGCAGAAGGTTTGGAATGTCTAACATCTCATCAGATCACTTTTTCCCCCAATCTCTCTTCTTGTGAATATTTTCTTTCTCATTTAAAAATACTAAATCTTTAATACTAAAGAAAAGATTTTTAAAAATGTAAGTGAAATACAACTTCCTTTCTTCTCTTCAGTGTATCTTCTCAGCAAAAATAAGATCTTTCACAGTGCTGGGTGTGGTGGCTCATGCTCGTAATCCCAGCACTTGGGAGGCAGAGGCAGGAGGATTGCTGAGTTCAAGGCTTGCCTGGGCTACATAGTGAGCTGAGGGCCAGCCTGAACTACAAAGTGAGACCCTGTCTCAAAAAAAAAGATCTTTCACTTTCAGTGTGACTTCATCAAATGTAATCATTTGATTTGACTAGGAAATTAATGACAGTGACAGTTTTCTGTGTGGATGCAATCATCAAAAGGGACCACTGTACAAATACTTGCTCATGAAACCCTAAAATATTTTAATTTAGTAAGAGATCTCCATTCCTTTAAGTGGTAGGAATTTATCTAAATTGTGGGTGCCTTCATTTTTTAAAAAATTGAATTCTTTTTTTTTTTTTTGAGACAGGGTCTCGCTTTGTAGTTCAGGCTGGCTCTGAGCTCACTGTGTAGCCCAGGCAAGCCTTGAACTCAGCAATCCTCCTGCCTCTGCCTCCCGAGTGCTGGGATGACAGGCGTGAGCCACCACACTCCGCACTGTGGTATGTGGTATTGATGGCTGGTGGGCGTGAGTCTCCACGCCCAGCATTGTATGTGGTTACTGGGATCAAACTCAGGCCCTTGCGCTTGCGAGGCAAGTGCCAGAACCACTGAGTTAATCCTCCAGCCCCGAAAATTGAATTCTTTATTGGTACAATTTAGATATATCTCACAATCACACATAACATTAGGGAATTTGTACCAATATATGACACAAGCCAATTCTCATTTTCACCCATACCCCCCAATCCACCACACCTCCTGACCCCCTATATCGGGCTCCATTTTTATCAGGGCAAAGGAAGCCATCTGGTGTCTGCTACATACTGGATTTCACTGTTTCATAAAAAGCAGTGTCCCTCTGTATGGGCAGATTTCCCAGCAGACTCACCTGAAGATATCATTTGTAAGCTCCGTTTATTCAGAATTTTTGGCCCTGCATCTCCAAGAATTTTTATTTTTAGTTAACATTGCACCCAACTTTTTTTTTTTTTTTTTTTAGCAAGCTCTTGCTTTATAGTTCAGGCTGGCCCTAAGCTCACTATGTAGCCAAGGCAAGCCTCAAACTCAGCAATCCTCCTGCCTCTGCCTCCCGAGTATATTACAGGTGTGAGCCACCACACTCAGCACTGTGGGGTGTGGTGCTGATTGCTGGTGGGTGTGAGTCCCCACACCCGGTATTGTTGTATGTGGTTGCTGGGATAGAACCAGGGACCTTGTGCTTGCTAGGCAAGCGCCTGAACCACTGAGCTAAATCTCCGACCCTGCACCCGGTTCTTATGCACTCTGAAGTCTATAGGTCACAAGCTAAATTCTTCTAAATGTGAAGAGAAGCAGAGAGCCCAAGAGGACTGCCCAAGTACACTCTACACAAACCAAGAGTTGGGAGAGTATGTCCTTTCCTGGCTCGATGTCCTCGTTTCTTGGTAACTCACCATTGGCAGTGTTTTATTTAGAAAATGTTCAAAGTTGGAATCACGATATAGTGGTCATTCATATACTCTCTAATAATCACTGTGCAGTGGTCACCCATATACTCTCTAGTAAGCAGTGTAAGGTTCAAAACCACACATTGTCTGATAACTTAATATGTTATTACAGTTGCTTTATCATGTGTCTGTCCTTTTATCTATCCTAGTCATCAGCCCATCTTACTCTTTTGCCTAAATTTTAAAGGAAATTTCAGATACTCATAGTGTACAATTTGGGGTGGTGGTCATTTGAAGACCAATGGCACTGGTAAAAACAGAGTGGCCTCTTTTACTGGATAGAATTGGTGGTTGGGCTGGGGGGTGTGGCTCAGTGATAGAGCACATACTTAACATGTTCAAGGCCCTGACTTCAACTTCCAGCACGGTGGGGACAAGGCGGGAGGTTGGTGGTTGTTTGGGTTTGGCTTTGGGAGGACATTTAGAATGCGTTTAATCAAAGACAGAAGGATAGTTTTTCCTGGCTGCAGACAACCTCTGCAGAGTAATATCTATTTGTCTCTGTTCAGGTGAACAGGAGCTTTTGTTTTATTGGTGGAAGAAGGAAGGAAGCTTGGGGTGCTGGAGAAGAGACGATGATTGTGAAAGCTGGTGGCAGTAGCAGCCCTGTCATCCACAGGCTGCGAGGCTGTCGTGGAGAGATGAGTTAGAGCCTGAGGTTGGCCAGCTTAACGCTTAGCATCTAGATTCTTAGTCAGACCACTAGAGCTGCATGCCAGCTGTTCCTGGCTGTTTGATTTGGATGTGGTCTTCAGATTGCTGGCCTCTGTTATGGAGAAAGTATGTGTGCCTGACATGTAACTCGGCTTTGGTTGCTAAAATATATCTCTGGATATACTTAAGTTTACATAAAATTAATGTAGTAGAGGGCCGGGGATTTAGTTCAGCAGTTCCAACGTCTGCCTTGCAAGGTCTGGAATCCAGTTGGCACCACATATCACAATGCATGAGCTGTCAACCCAACACTCGGGAGGCAGAGGCAAGAGGATTGCTGAGTTCGAGGCTTGCCCGGGCTACATAGTGAGCTCAGGGCCAGCCTGGATTACAAAGTGAGACAATGTCGCAAAAAAAAAAAAAAAAAAAAGTAGTTGGTGAGCAAGAAAACAAAAAAACTATTCTGACAAAAGAGCCTAAAAAAATACAGAGATCTAGGAGGGAGCACCCTTCCAGGGACATCATTGTATTAAAGTGAAATCTAAATCCCTGATCTACAGTGTCCTGCATTATCTGGCCTCTGCTTACCCTCCAACTTCATCTCTCCTTCTCCTGTGCTTAGCCTTAGTCAGGACAGTCTTGGGTTCTAGATTGAGCCACGTTCATTTGGTTCTCAGAACATTTGCACTTGGTGTTCCCTCTGCATGAAAGTCTCCAGATCTTTGCAAGCCTGACACCTTTGTATCCATTGGGGCTCATGGCAAATGCACCCCAAATGTGTCCTTCCTGACCACCTACTTTCTGCCTATTCAGCACTCAATTCTCTATCACCTCACATTATAAATGATTTTCAACTCCGATGGGGTTGTGTCCTGATAAACCTGCCATAAAGTCTATCAAAAGTTGCAGGTGCATTCAATATAGCATTCCTAACCTACCAAATATGGTTAGCCTCACCTTCCTTGAACATGCTCAGAACACTTACATTTGGGCAAACTCATTGAACACAAAGATCATTTTTAGAGTTGCATATCACATAATTTATTGAAAAGAGCAAAATGCCAAATCTGACCTCGAGTTTCTACTTGATTCAGATCCACTTCGCACCATCATAAAGTGGAAAAAAAATTCCTAAACTGAGCTGTACAAGTTGGGATTGTCAGTATTTTCATAGCATTCATCACCACTTGAAATCCTTAGGAATCTGTCAGCTGTTTTATTGACTTCCCTGCTGGAAGGCAGGGCCGACAAAACAGGGATTTTGTGTGTTTTGGGGGCACACAGTAACCCTAGAGAGCAAAACTGAGCTCACTGCACACTGAGAGTGTTCAGAAAAACTGATTGAAGGGCTGGGGATTTAGCTCAAGTGGTACCGCATCAATCTTGGATGCACAGGGGCCAGAGTTCGATCCCTGGTACTGCAAAAATAAATAAATAAATAAATAAAAGAAAGAAAGAAAATACCGACTGAAGGAATGACTGAATGAAGGAAAGCCTGGAAGATGTCAGAGGGAGAAAAGTCCATAGTTAGGGTTGGGGATAAAGCTAAATGGTAGAGCGCATGTATGTGCGAGGCCATGTATTCACTTCCCAGCACTGTGAGGGAAAAGAAAAAAAAAGTCCAGGGAAAATGCAGTACCCAATTCTTGGGCAAAATGCACAAGTCCCACAGTTGACAGGACTTTCAGGAGGGCGAGGCCCGGGGGCGTGGTCGAGTGGAGGCGTGGTCAAGTGGGGGGCGGGGTCGGCGGAAGCGGGGAAAGAAGCCCAGGAAGTGACGCCCCCAGCTGGGCTGCCGAGGTCTTCTGCTGCAGCGGCCGAAGCCGGAGACTTGCTGCCGGGGCTGCGGGCTTCTCATCCGCAGGCGATGGAGAACGGAGCTGTGTACAGTCCCACCACGGAGGAGGACCCCGGGCCAGCCCGGAGGGCCCGGGGCGGCCTCGCCGCCCACTTCAACCTGGGTCGCCTCCCTCTGCATCGGCGCGTCCTGAAGGGCTCGCAGCTGGTGAGTTCGCGGCAGCCGAGGCTGGTCGCGGCGGGACTCGGGGTCCGCGGCCTGCGGGGGTCCTGCGGGCCTGGGAGGCTGGTGGACGGCTGCTCGGTCTGGCCGCTCCGGAAGCGTCTGCTCCCTTGCGGCGTCCCTTCCCGAGCCGTCGGGGAAGGGGGCGTTGCCCTCCCCCTCCTCCGCGCCTCTCTCGGCCTCCCCGGTCCTCGAGACTCTTTCCCCGGTCCCCGAGGGCGGGCGAGGCCGCGGAGCGCGGTTGGAGGCCCAGGAAGTGCGTCGGACGAGACCCTGGTCGGCGCCCGCGACGTCTTTCACTTACCCTCTGTGGCAACCTTCCTCTCCTCCTCCCCCGGGAACGCGCTTCGGTATCGCCGTTTGCAGGGAGACCGCGGCGGCGGCGCTATCTTTTCTGGCTCCTGCGGTTTTCCTAGTGTTAAACCCTGGGAACAGTTTAATTTGTCGGACAGTTTCAAATGTATGTTCGAGGCAAAAAGTCAAAAGGACATCCTTTGTATGGTGGTAACAGAACTAGGATATGGCTTATCTCTTCAATTCATGGGATTTATTTTTGGCATAAACCTATTAGTGAAAATACCAAAGCATTTTTGAGCTTTAAATTATAATTCACTTGACATGCACATTCAGCCACCCTGTACTATTTCTTCTACCGATGGCTATCATTTCTGCAAGAGGAACACTTTGGGAAAAAGCCAAATGTTTAGAATGTCTATACATTTTTAACTACCCCGAATAAAAGCAACTTACTGGTTTTCGTGGGAAGAACTTAAATTCTTACAACTCAGACAGCCAGAACTTAAATTCCTAGAACTCAAGATGACCTACTTTTGGTACATAGAAAAACAGCGGCGAGGAAACTGGCAATGTTTTTATCCACCCAAATGATCCTATCTAGGGATGATTAGGAAATCATTTGGAGATAAGGGATAATGTGGTCTGTGGAGGCCAAGTGGTCTGGCCCTGTCTTTACAGCTGCCCTCCTAAGAAGTCCACACTGGCCACCTTTGGGCTCTTATCAGGCATCATGGGTTCCCTTCTGCTGCTGTTCCTCTGCACAACCTGTTTCTTTTGTGTGTGTGTGTGTGTGTGTGTGTGTGTGTTTAACATCAGCTTTGTCTTTCTACAGTAAAGCGTAAATATTTCCTATATGAATAACAAAACTTTTTAGAAAAACAATTACTGTTCACCAGAAACATTATTGCTGTTCAAAGTAAATCGTCTGTATTGGTTTACTGCCTGTTGTATCTCCTACTTCTATTTACTTCATCTTTTCATTCTAATTAGAAATGGCAAAGCTAAGTAAAATTTCCCTTTGCTTTATATACAACCCATAGTTGTGTATCTTAAGACCAGAACACAGCCAGAAGTTTTGCAGTAGACTTTTTTATTCGAATGCAGAGAAGGTTGAAAAAGTCAGTTTTTTTGTGGTCCACATCATTCATAAAAAGAAATGAGAAATAATAAAAACCAATGTTTATTCATGAAATTTACTTATCTGTTTATGGGAAACTTATGTTATAAGAAAGCTTTAACAGGCAGGCGTGGTGGCTCATTCCTGTAATGCCAGCACCTGGGAAGCAGAGGCAAGAGGGTTAGTTACTGAGAGTTCTAGGCAAGCCCGGGCTACATTATTCATGGCCAGCCTGAACTACAAAGCAAGACCCTGTCTCAAAAAACTTACAAAAAAATTAAAAATAAAAAAGCTTTAATGTCAGATGCTTTAAAATGTTTTCATTAATGTCTTTTGTTTCTGTTCTTTTGTCTCTGTTCCTGCTTTATTTTGTTTAATAATGTCTTATCTCCTCACAATAACAACATACTATAGCGTTACCCAGAAAGTCCCAAGGAAGTTATAGACAAAGTCAACAAACTGTCGTCCATCTTGGGCAATTGAGAAGGTCTTTGGCTTAATTCAAATTCTGCCTTTAATTTGTCTTACTTTGGGTGATTTATTTTTAAAAACTAAGCAGAATTGCAGAGCTCCAAGGAAACAACTAATGGAGAAACCTGTAAATCAGAAGATAGATACACTATTTTAACAAGGAACAAGCCCAGTGAAATTGTACTTAAAGTACACATTTATGTGTTTCATTATATTATTATAGATCTATAAATCTTAGATCGTCAAAGACCTTAAAAGAGGAAGGAATCCTGTTTTAAAACTTAACAACCAGACGCTGTGTACTTAGCTAATTCTTTTGTTTGACTCTTAGGTTAAATTGGCTTTTTTCCACTCTTAAGATTTTTTTTCCCAGCCTCAGGCTGTGTGGGGTTTGCTGTTACAGAAGGGGTGCAGGGTTGAGCCTGTACATGCATACAGGAGGATATTAGAGATGAAAGAACATAACTTTTCTAGCTATTGGAGTTACAAAGTAGTATTTGTCATTTGTATATGGCCTGAATTTTGTCAAGGCTTGTCCACGACCTGTGTCCCCTACCCACTGTATACCTTTTCTGAGGTAAAGAAGAAATAATGCAGTTGAGAAATCAGTGGAAGGAGTCACTGGAATCCTAAATTTGTGCAGTCATTCTTCCAGTTTATTCTGTCCATAATACTTGTTCCCATTCTCTTATTTTTTGAACTTTTATTTTTTGAGAGAATTATTTTTAAGGGGCAAATTGACATTTGCAGATCTAATTACTGGCTAATTGGCCGGTGCAGTGATGTAAAAAATACGTGTAATTTTCTCTCTGTAGCAAGCTGCATATTGTTTCTCTGTTACGATTTGCATGTCCTGATGGCTGCATAGTACTGAGGTTATAGTCATTGTTCGGGGAAGATTTGTTATAGGATTCACCAGTGATTTGTTTACTGGAGTATAAATGATGTTACTCTGCAAGTACCAAGAAACCAATCATTGAGAAGAAAATTTATCATATTGATGCCTTTTCATTGTTTAAAGGTGAAAACTGCTGTATACTAAATAGAAATGTTCTAGTTTTAGAACTAGAAAAATCAGAAAAATCAGTGTCAGCAATTAGATCATTAAATGTTTGTAAGAATAAACAAATTATTTAAGACTATGCCAGCTTGGCCTGTTTCTTCAGACTGACAATTTTTAAAATTTGAAACATTTAACTATAAAGTTTTTAATAGTTATAATTCATAAATTCATAGTTTTATATATGAGGCTTCATAATTAATGGCAAACATTAATTTTATATATAGGGATAGGGTATGTATACATAGGGATAGGGGTACAGATAACAGCTTAACTATGTAGGCCAAATGTGTCTCCAACTCTAGGGAGTCCTCCAGCTTCAGCCTTATGATGGCACACCCTGCGAGGCTGAGGTAGGACTGCAAGTGTGAGCCCAGTGCAGGTTGCATAGTGAGCCTTGTCTTAATAAAAAACTCGGGGTATAGCTCAGCATGCAGGCTCTGGGTTCTTTCCCTACTGCTGAAAAAGATTAGATAGTAGATTTTAAAGATAAATGATGAAGAATTACTATTCAATATGACTTAGTTTTAAGGAAGATTTGAAGTTTTAGAAAAATTGATGAAACTGAAATGGAGATACAGAATAGCCATCTAATATCTGAATGTTGAAATCACCAGCACTGTGGTTAAGACCATGTTTTAATCATTGAAACTTTCCAAATGGGTTAATCCCAGTAAGCTTTTAAAATATATGATATAAGGCTGGGGATTTAGCTCAAGTGGTCCCGCGCCAACCTTGGATGCACAAGGGCATGAGTTCAATCCCTGGTACTGCCAAAAAAAAATATATATATATATATATATGATATAAGAGCAGATAAGGAAATATAAAAAGGAAATTGTAACTTCGAAAACCTGATCTTACAAGGAAAATCTACACAATGCACAGTCATAAAATGAAATTAATCAACTGTTCCATGGCAACTGGAGACAAGTGCAGAGTAGAAGGCGGCAGGGTTTTTGCCTGTGCTTGCCCCACCTGGGTTCTCACCTACTAGAAGGTTAATGCTGTCTTTCATCTCGAGGGTGGGGAGCTATGTGTTCTCCAAAGGCTCTCCTGACTTTAAATGCTTGAAATTCTTTTAATTATATTTGGGTAAAATTTTGTCCATAGAAGGAACTGCGTTGCCATACACTTGTTAGGTATTTAGCTTAATGTTTATTAAGCAGTGTTTAACATAATGACCTCATACTGTTGCAAGCAAAACTGCCAAGTGTAATCTCATTGTTCTGACCAGTTTCTAAACAAGAGTGGCCCTCGCAGAGTAATAATGGAGCCTTCTCACTTCTGGGTTGCATTGGCTACTAACTTCGTATCTATATCAGTAATGTTTTCTTTCTTTCCTTGACTATTTAATACTAGTGACTACCCATTTCTTTTCTTTTTTTTTAAAGTTAGTTTATTGGTGCCTTTTAAATATACAGCATGATTACATTTGTCATTGAGAATTTGTACCAGTACATGATATATCTTGATTCTTACTTTGTCCCATTCCCCTGCCCTCCCTTCAGCCCCTCCACAAGCCCATGTATATAAGCTTTGTTTACCTTTTTTTACCTTCAAATTTTTTTCCCTTATTTGCTTTCTTTCCCCTTCCTCATAGTTCACCTTCCCTTTTGAAGATTTTCTTATTTCACAATATGTATTATACATTTTGGAACTCATTTACACCTTCAGTTTCTCACACTTGAGAAATGACATTTACACGTGTGTCCTATTATTTCACTTAGGAGTATGGCCTCCATGTGCATCCATTTAGCTATAAATGTGTCTAATTTATCATTCTTTATGGCTAACACTCCATTTTAATTTAAAAAATATATTTTTTTAAAGCACATCTTTTTTTTTTTGGTACCGGGGATTGACCTTGGGGCCTTGGGTTTGTTTGTAAAGTTGGCGCAGTACCACTCAAACTAAATTCCCAGCCCCAACCCGTGTCTTCTTTATCCAGTCTGCAGCTGATGGGCATTTGGGTGTTTCCAAGATTTAGCTATTAACCACCCATTTCTTGAGAGGTTTTTCTGTACCTTGACTCTCACACTTTTTTTTCCTTTTCTAATGTAAGAAGTGTCTTGCTCCTCACTGTTGCTGGGAGTGGAGCATTCCGGTTTTCACCTTGAGCCTTGCTTCCTGGCTTATCCAGATCCCTTCGCTCAGTGCCAGAGCCTTCACCCTGCTGGCGCAGATTTTCTTCTTTCACCACTGGCCTTTGAGCCTCCCTGGTGCAGAGCCTGGAGGTGGACTTGCATCACACATTGCTGTGGGCTCTAGGCCTTGGGCTGCCCTCGTGGCGGACGCTGCCTTGGGCTCTAGGCCTTTCGCTGGGCTAATGCGGGACATGGCCATGGGATCCAGGGCTCGGCTGGATTCTTCAGGTCTCTTAGTATTTGGACAGATCTCTTTCAGCCTTCTGCTTTTGACTTTGTGGGTGAATATTACAAGATAATCCTGCAAATTCTATGTCCTATATTAAATCTATTACATTGCAAACCCTGACTACAATAAATTAAAATACACTAAACCATCCCCCACTGCTCATTTCCAGTTATTGATTGTTTGGAGTACATTTACTTTCTCTTTAGGGTTCTTAAGTTTTGTTTTTGTAGTGCTGGGGGGTTTAATCCGGGGTTATTGCACTGAGCTACAACCCTTATCCTTTTTATGTTATTTATTTTTTATTTCCATATGCGGTCTTGCTGAGTTGCCCAGGTGGGTTTTGTACTCGCCCTTTCCTCTAGCCCCAGCCTTGGAAGTGTTAAGATGAAAGGCCTGCGCCACCACACCTGGCTTTTTAAAAAAGTACTTTCTGACTTGCTTTTCCTGTGCTGGTTACTTGTTTTCCTCCTACTCTTGAGCTGCAGAATTCTTTCAGGCCCCACCCAGGCCACTGCTCCTCCTGTCTTCTAACCTACTAAACCTGTGGGTGTTCCCTGCTGCCTTTGTTTAGAAGCCCATATTCCCTCCTGAGCATGACAGAGCCACACCTGACTGCATCGCCATTTTCCTCCCCATCCCCAGTTTGTTTGGTAATCCTTCTGCATGTATCATGCAATTCTTGTCTTCCTCAGTCTGCACAGTCTTGTCTTACCAGAGTCTGTGTCTCTCAAGCCCTCATTTAAGTTCTGTTTCCATTTGTCTATCTCCAGCTTCTTCAGAGCTTTTCTCAGTTCACATATAATGAATGTTCAGTCATGTAGTAGAAAACTGTTTTTTACCGTTTCTTGTTACTCCATCCTTAATGTTCACATACGTAATGTTGATGCTTGATACTGAAGTGCATTTTGTACTAGAGACTAAATAGTACTATGGGTGATTATAAAAGAAGTTTGGTGGGAAGTGGAGAGAGAAAATTTCATACTGAGTAAAATGTGGCCTTTGAAATTGGAGATGGAAATGATTAAGTGTTCTGGGGCTGGAGATTTAGCTCGGTGGTTCTGGTGCCTGCCTTGCAAGTGCAAGGTCCCTGGTTCAATCCCCTGTAACCACATGCAGTAGTCAGTACCATATTCCACTGTAATCCCAGCACTTGGGAGGCAGAGGCAGGAGGATTGCTGAGTTTGAGGCTTGCCTGGGCTTCATAGTGAGCACAGGGCCAGCCTGAATTATAAAGTGAGATTCTGTCTAAAAAAAAAAAAAAGATACTTAGAGGCAAGAGTAAAGTTGCATATTAAATATTTAATATTTTATCATAAAAATTCATTCTGTAATGGTCATTATAGGAGAGTAAGGAAATAGCTTTGTGTGATGATCTGGGATTTGTCTTGTTTGTTACTGTATCCTCGGGTGTAACTTGGGAATGCTTCCACAGACTTCTGGCTGAGCTCTTTCGTACTCTAATAATTTACAGGAAAGTAGAGCATTGGAATCTATTTTAGTCCTCATATAAATTCTTTTTAGCTATGGGGGTGTATAAATTTTATATGGCTGATGAAGAGAAAATACTTTAGAGGCTTATATACTAATTTAGATTTGGCCACTTTTTTTTCTTTTCACTTTAGCTTTGAAATAATTAGAGATTTACAAGAAGTAATAAAAAAAGTACACAGAACTTCCTTAATAGTGAGTAGATATTTGGAATTTATTAGCTGTGTAGCTTCCCATAGTTAGCACCGTAATCAAGGTGCCGGACCCCATTGTCATGAGCCTTCCTCAGTGCTGCCCTTTGATAGCCCACCTTTCCCACGCCTTTGTAGTCATTCATCTGTTTGGCCTCTATTGTTTTTGTCATTCAAACAATGCTATTTAGATAGAATTATACCTTTTGTAACCTTTTGAAGATGGATTTTTTTTAACTTTATTTTTCTGGACATCCATCTAGGTTATTTCAAATACAGCTTTTGTACCTTATTTACATTTCATGGTATTGATACAGGGGAGCAAGTAACCTCAAAAAAGAGAAAATATTATAACTCCCAAGCTACTAAATTTCTGTGGTGTGAGTTCATGTTCTCTAAAATATAGAAGAATGAATTCTAGGAACAATGGTGGTTGGTCCTACTTGAGTCATCAGGCATTTTGATGGTTTTGGCATTCAGAAGGACTTAATCAGCTTCCCATATGTACTGCCCAAGTGTATTCTTTGTTCTCTTCAGTCTGATTTCTAAAGAATAGTGGGCTTTAGAACTGATCTTTGAGTCTGATGTCTCTAGAGAGCTCTTCACTGCCATGTCTTTAGACCCAGGTAATTGGTTTCTGCTGAAGCAATGAAACATGCCCAGTACTTTCCCAACTTGAAATGCCTTCCCTTTACCTCATCCACTATAGCTCCATCTGGTCACTTTTTCCCAGCCACACTTGTAGACTCTGTTGTCCCAATTCCAGTACTTGTCTTTTTCTCACTTTCCAATATATGTACAGCACCGTGATAATAAAGTGTATTTACCTGACTAGGATTCCCAACTGGAATTTTCTTGATGATGTCACCAGCAATCTTCTAGCTTAAAGTAATGTTGTTGTTTCAAGTGTTGTTCTTCCTTGGTGTCTCAGTAGCATTTAGCAATCATGATGAGTCTCTTTTTGTGGAAATGCTTGTTCTTTTCTGTTACTCCTTGGGCTGCTGCTTCTTGTTCTTGCTGATGTCTCCTTTCTACAAATCCCTTAAAATTGGAGATTCCTGAGTTGTACCTAAAGCCAGCTTTCTTTATCCTGGGTGATATCATGCTCTTACTCAGCTGCCTCTCGCATCTTTATCTGAACCTCGAACTTCTCCCTTAAGCTCTAGACCTACAGTCTGTTTCCCCCTGTGGTAGTTAGCTTTCTGTTACTTGGACAAAATCCCTGACATGAACAAATTATAGATGGAAAGATTTTGGCTTACAGTTTCAGAGGTTTCAGTTTTTGGTGTGCTGGGCCTTGAGCAGAAACATCATGGCAGAAGGGTGTGGCAGGGCACAGCTGATCACTGGGAAACCGAAAGTTGGGGAAGAGCTATAGAGGAAGGAGCTGGAACCAGCTACAGTCCCAGTGTCCTTCATGATCCACTTCCTCCAACCGGGCTCCACTCCTCTTTTCACCACTTCTAAGTAATTCTGTCAAATTGCAGTCTTGTCATTGGGTTAATTGCACTGATGAAGTTAGCTTAATTCACTGATTCAGTATCCATAGACACATCTAGAAAATGCTTCACTAATTGCCTAGACATTTCTTAATCCAGTCAAATTGACAATCAAACCAAACCATCATGGCTGACTCTGCAAATCTTCAACAGACTCCTCCAATCACAGCACATTTAAACACAATTTTCTCCATCATCATTCTTAAGAAAATATCGGATTTTTCCTGCCATGAAGTACCAGTAGTATCATACAGATTATGACAGATGTGCCTTTAAGACCCCCCCCCCGCATCTGCATGGAAGAGAGTTGCCCAGTTAACTAGTTTATCATTCTCCATTCAGTATGGGGACTGCGGTCCCGACCCCACCCATCACCCAAACCTGTGCTGGCCAGTAGGTGTCCCTTGAGCACTTGCAATCTTCTGCCCTCACTTGAGGTGCCCCCCGTACTAGGTTATGTTAATGATGCTTTTTCTGGTTAGACGTGTAATTTATTATTATAGAAACTAAACTGAGTATGAAAAGGAGTTATGAAAGCCAAATTGAATGCTTTCAAAAGACTGAAAGTTAAATCAAACTATTGGTCAGCTGTGGAATTATATAAAATGATTGTAAAAGATAGTGAAAAATGCTGAACTGTAGAAAGATTCTGTACTCTGTTTCTCAAATGCCCAAGATCTTACTCCACATCATATCAGTCCAGAAATGATAGGGCATACATAAGTAATGAAAGTGATGAATGCAGAGAACCTGATATGGAATTCCAAATGGCAGACCTATATTCAAAGACAGCACCTATTTCAGAAGATTGATGAGTAAATGAGCTTTTGTTACTAAAACCCACATGTGAAAAGTACCTGTCTTAACTCGTTTCCTACTTCATTTCCACTCATCCTGTCTGATAAAGACTTCTGCTCTCTCAGTGATTGGCCACTCCTCGCCCTTACTACCACTCCTGGTCACCATCTGTGTGAGTTCCTTCCTGCACCTTCCTCCCTGGCTGACTGCCCTAAACTCTGCACCAGTTCCAGTCCCTTCTCAGTGTCAAGTGTAAACCTCACTGTGTTACTCCATTACCTTAAAGTTGCTCGTGAAGATGCTTAGATCTGCCTTTTCTCACCTCTGATTTCACACAGTAGTTTTGTGCTGCCCTTTTCTTTCCTCAGACTACACATTAGTCATATTAATTTAACTGGCTTTTACGGTTCATTTGGGAGCGGTGGGAGTGTGCGTGTTTGGGAAGTGGGTACCATGCTTTCTCCTACCTGGGCCTTGCTTTGTGCTGTTCCTCTGCTGGGAACTTCTCTCTGTGTCATTCACCACAGAACTAACCCTGCTGTCCTTTATGTCCCCGCTTACCTGGGAACCCTTCTTGTGTTTTTACAACAACAATAATCTGATTTCCCTGTTTTAGCATTCAACACGTGATACTTCCTTTGAAGGTAAGTGCATTGTAAATTCTGTGTAGCTGTGGTTCATTCACTAATCTTGGCATAGTCTCTACTTCATAAATATTTGTGGCTTTTCTTTGAGTACTGCAGATTCTCTGAAAAACACTTAAATGTTTTTCTACTTTTGTAGCTGCTGTCTCTGCTGGCCTTCATCTGTGAAGAAGTGGTATCACAGTGCACTTTATGTGGAGGACTGTACTTTTTTGAATTTGTAAGCTGCAGTGCTTTTCTTCTGAGTCTCCTTTTCCTGATTGTGTATTGTACTTCAGTGTACAACAGAGTTGATGCCAGAAAAGTAAAATTATCGGTAAGCGTGAAAAAAATAATACCTTTTATTAATGCTTTCAAAACTCAAAACTATGAAAATGTACTATCCATTATTCCAACACTGCATCTAAGCAACCCCGTTTTGCCTTCTGAGTGGACGACAGAGAGGGAAAGTGACAGTGACAGAAACTGCCAATGTTTTATAATTATTTGTGGTTTAATTAAATCACATTTGACTTTAAAGAGAACACTAGGATTTTGTGCATTATTTATTTATTGTATGGGGGTTACTCAGTACCTTTGCAATGAGCTATATCCTCCTATTATTATTATTTTCTTTTTAAAAATTTTTTAAAATTTCAAGACAGGGCTGACTGAGTTACCCAGGCAGGATTAGAATTCTCAGTCTTCCTGCCTCAGCCTCCCTCAGTTCTGGGAATACAGGCATGTTCCATTTGTCACTTTTTATTTCTCACATTTCAGAGTGTCACTCATTGGGTCTACAGTTAGGAATTATGTGCTGTTATGTAACATGTCATGCCAAGTGTGGGAGACAGAGTAATGAACTAACATGTTTTGGGCTCTTAAAATAATTAACAAAGTATAATTGTAACTATATTTTGCTTTCATTTTATTATGAGCCAAGTTTTCTGTAAGGCATTTGTTGATTCATTCTTCAGAAATTTCCCTTGCAATAAAATTATATTGGAGAAGCCTTATTTTCACAAAATTGAAGGAGTTTAACTTTTTTTTTTTTTTGAGACAGGGTCTCGCTTTGTAGTTCGGGCTGGCCCTCAGCTCACTATGTAGTCCAGGCAAACCTGGAACTCAGCAATCCTCCTGCCTCTGCCTCCCGAGTGCTGGGATGACAGGTGTGAGCCATCACGCCCAGCACTGTGGTATGTGGTATTGATTGCTCTTGGGCGTGAGTCACCATGCCCAGCATTGTATGTGGTTATCAGGGATCGAACACAGGGCCTTGCGCTTGCAAGGCAGGCACTGGAACCACTGAGCTAAATCTCCGGCCCAGGAGTTTAACTTTCTAAAGATAATCTCACCCTGTGTCTTGAGTATAGTTTGGATTTATGTGCAGCATTGTTTTAGTTGTCAGTAATTTGTAAAGAATAGTGCATGTGAGGTTTAATACAGGAAAGAATTAACATCTCAGTGGGTAAGGATAAATTTTAAAGATTTTTGGCTAGTAAGACAAGAGCTGGGGATGGTGGTGCATACCTTTGATACCAGCATTCCAGTGGGCTAAGGCAGGCAGATTAGTATGAGGTTTAAACCAGCCTGGGCGATACAGGGACTTCAAGACCAGCCTGAACTCAGTGAGATATTTTCTAAAAAAAAAAAAACCCAAAATGCCGGACGTGGTGGCTCACGCCTGTCATCCCAGCACTCGGGAGGCAGGGACAGGAGGATTGCTGAGTTCGCGGCGGCTTGCCTGGGCACCATAGTGAGCTCAGGGCCAGCCTGAACTACAAAGCGAGACCCTGTCTCAAAAAGCAAAAAAAAAAAAAAAAAAACTCCAAAAAGAAGAGATAGCAGTATAAAAAGAAAGCAGTAAGATTCTATCATGGATAAAAGCCTTTGGAGTGGCCGTCACTTCATCAGTTTGCCCTCTGAATCAAGTGTGCATGTCAAGCCCCGTTTCCTGTGGGCATGGAGAGCCTGAGAGGAAGTGCTGAGAAGGCACTCGGAAGCCGTGGAGGACCCTGACTAAGCTCCTCTCTGACGTGATGTGGAAGCTTTTCAGGAGTAGATCAGCTCACCATTCAGGCTCCTTCAGATGGCCTGCTTGGGATTGTTGAGGACAGTTGTTATTCCAGCAAGCTCAGGTGTCTGATAATACCATTGGCATACTTCTGTTTAGCTAATGATGGATGGTTCTTTTTTTTTTTTTGCTTTTTGAGACAGGGTCTCACTTTGTAGTTCAGGCTGGCCCTGAGCTCACTATGGTGCCCAGGCAAGCCGCCGCAAACTCAGCAATCCTCCTGTCTCTGCCTCCCGAGTGCTGGGATGACAGGCGTGAGCCACCACTTCCGGCATTGTGGTATGCGGTGTTGATTGTTGGTGGGCGTGTCTCCACACCCAGCATTATATGTGGTTACCGGGGATCGAACTCAGGACCTTGCGCTTGCAAGACAGGCGCCGGAACCACTGAGCTAACCCTCCGGCCCGATGGATGGTTCTTTTAATTCTTTGTTGAAAACACTGAAGCATTCAGAGGTGTTCTGGTATAGTTTGCTTTTAAAAATTTGAATTTGTAGGGGCTTTTTACTGGTGCATATTAGTAATGCAGAATGAGATTTGTTTGCATACAACATAATTTGATTGTTTTCATCACTGTTACCCCTTTGCCTTTCTTCCTCTCTCCCCAGTCCATTTCCTTATCTCTAAAAGTCTGTCTTTTAGTGCATAGAATATTTTGAAGGGGAAGAAAAAGTATTTTTTGTTGGAAATAATTCTTTGGCTTTGATAATTTTAATAGGTCCTAGAGAAACAGAGGGCACATACTTAGCCTTTTGAGAAGTTTTTTGTTAGAAGTCTCTTGTATTCTCCCAATTCACCTGGCTAAAAGTGCAAAAACTGTTTGCTAGGCTTATTGAAAAGTTGAAAGTGTGGTAGGTAAGTTTGGGTTGTGTCAAAAAAGTCACTGAAGTTTTTAAAAATTAAGATCTTTGCTTTTATAACCATATTGTATTTCTTGTATGTTTTATATGTATGCATAGGATTTTTACATTATGCTGGGAACAGGATGTGTATTTTTGTTGGCATCCATCATTTTTGTGTCTACCCATGACAGGACGTCTGCTGAAATTACTGCAATTGTAAGTACTTTGTATTTTTAACATTGCTTTTTTTGGTTTGTTTCTTTAGAAATATAGAATTTGGAAAGTACTTGACAAGTATATAATATGTGAGAATAGTGTGTCTTTGTTTTTAATGTGATTTTAAATAGAAGACTTAAAAGTTAAAAATAGTGATAGCCTTAAAAACCTAGAACTTGTCCAGAATGTGACACAGTCTTATTATCAAAAAGCCATGTACTCTACATAGAATATGATACTGCTAATGGAAATCATAAAATTGACTTTATCATCTGTGTTTCTCTGCTTTCAGTTCACCACAGCTACAGCTATATGCCACGTGTTGTTCTGAGTGTACAAAATACAAAGGAGAGCTGGGTGAGGGGCTCACATCTATATCTCAGCACTTGGGAGGCAGAGATAGGGTTACCATAAATTCGAGGCTTGCCTGGGCTACCTAGTGAGTTCAGGGCCAGTCTGAACTACAAAGGAGACCTTATCTCAAAAACCTTGAATGAATGAAAGAAAGAAAGAGAGAAAGAAAGATAGATCAGAATATGCAGGGGAAATGACTCAAAGTTTCATTCTAATAAAGGAAATAGAAAAGCAAATTAAATGGAATGTATGTTAAAGGAACCATTAGAAGTTTGTCTAAATGGCAGTCATCAGTGGGCTATGTACATCCATAAAATATGAAGACTTTGTAAGGAGTACTAAGCAGATTTAGTTTGTATGGAAATCAAGTTTCCGGGTTTTTTCTTAACTTTTTTTTTTTTGTGGTACCAGGGATTGAACTCGGGCCCTTGTGCATCCAAGGTTGGGGTGGTACCACCTGAGCTAAATCCCCAGCCTCATCCGGGTTTTTAACTTCTATAATTCAGGTTGGCCTATAAGTCACTGTATCCCAGGCTGGCTTCGAACTCACAGTGATCCCCTTGCTTCTGCTGGGATTACAGGGGTGTGCCACCACACCCAGCTATGTATAATCTTAATACTAATGTGTTTGAGAATTCATCTGTGGTGGAAGAGTCTAGCCGGTTCTTTCTTACCTTGCCTTTTACTGTCACCCCCTCCCTGGAAAAAAGGAAAGGAAGAAAAAAATGTACTTGCCTGTTCTAAATCTCACTGTAGTGCATTGCTGTGAGTTGTAAAACAAAACAGAGCACATAAGCCTTTTTGAGTACAACAAAGGAACAATTGAAAATAAAAGATCTAGTTTTTATTTGAAGTCATTGTGGCCAGATATTTTTGAGTTCAGAATTTTAGAAACGTGGTCCTATGCACATACTATATTACACGACAACCTTCAGAGGGCAAAGGGCAGTGTCTCGTGTAATTCAGCATTAATATTTGAGTATTTACAGTAAATGGGAGAAGTAAAGGCTGCGAATAGTTTTGTTGATTGTAAGTCAAATGAATCATGAAAAGTTTGGAGTGTTTTAGCTTTTGGGATTTCAGAATGGAAAGCAAGGATTGCCTACCTAGGTACCAGTTTTATAAACAAAGATAACTAACAACAGGAAAACAGGTACTCTGGCCAGTCAAGTTTCCAACTAGGACTTTGACTTTCACCAAGTGAAGTTGTAATTAGTAGAGTTGTCAGATAACTGATCATTGAAACTACTTTTTGTGAAAGAACATTGCAAAAGGAGCTCAGAACATTGCATAGCCGTATCTGCTTACTCATGTGCCCACAGTTTCCTACCACTTTATACATGTGAAAACAGCAGATAGAAAATTAATGCTGAATCTCAGCTCATCCTAGCAATGAGTAATAGTCATCCATGGACACATCAATGAGGTGAACCAAAAATCAGAGTTTAGGGTCTGGGGATTTAGCTCAAGTGGTACCATGTCAACCTTGGATGCACAAGGGCCGGAGTTGGATCCCTGGTACCACACACACAAAAAAAATCAGTTTAAATAGTTTAATCTTATAGTTAATATCCATTTATAAACATATACATGTTTTCAATGGAGAGGAGTTTGATAGGAATCAGTAAAATACTTACAAGTAGAAAAAATACCACTATAAAATTCTTTTTTTTTTTTTTTTTTTTTTTGAGACAGGGTTTCGCTTTGTAGTTCAGGCTGGCTCTGAACTCACTATGTAGCCCAGGCAAGCCTCGAACTCAGTAATCCTCCTGCCTCTGCCTCCTGAGTGCTGGGATGACAGGCGTGAGCCACCATGCCTGTCCACTATAAAATTCTGTGGGGAATGTTTGGAGGAAATACTGAATTCTAAGGGGAGGGGGCATGTCAAAATTCCTAGCCATTAGTTACGTATTGCATTTAGCTGATACTGATGTATTAGATTGTTACAGTACTTAATAATGTAAAAAATAAGTATAATAAGCTGGGAGTTACTTTTGCAACTAAATTATGAATAATGGTAGGGCCGGGGATTTGGCTCAGTGGTTCTAGTACCTGCCTCACAAGCATAAGGTCCCTGGTTTGATTTCTGGTGACCACATACAACAATACCATGTGTAGTGGCTCATGCCAGCACTCGGGAGGCAGAGACAGGAGGATTGCTGAGTTCCAGGCTTGCCTGGGCTACATAGTGAGCTCAGGACCAGCCTGAACTACAAAGCGAGACCCTGTCTCAAAGAAAAAAAATTGTAAAGATGTAGGTGAGCGAGTCTGTTAAAAAATGAAGCCATATTTAGGGGGTGGGAGGTTTGGGGTGGGTAGGGGAATGGGAAAAAAATGAGAATTAAATTGTGTCGTACACTGACTGGTACACATTCCCAATATCGAGTGTGATCATGATATGATATGTAAATACAGTGTACCAATAAAGATTTTTTTTAAAAAGCCATGTAAACAAAAGAGTTGGGGGAGTGCTTGTTTAGATTTTTGTAGTGTAGAGGGTCCTTTATGGACTGGAGCACTCTGTGGTGTTTAGAAACAGCATGCCTGACGAGGTGACATGTTACCTGCATTTGAAATATACAGAAAGTTTGCCATGCGCAAGTAAGGAACTAGATGCCATTCAGCCAAAACAGAGACTGCACAGTAGAGAAAGACTTGGGTTTGGGGGCTGGGTTGGTAGTAAATTTAGCTTAGATGTAATAGAGACATCCAGGTAAATTAGTGAGTTTAAAGTGTAATTTTCTCTATGGAAAATTGAGACATAATGTGTATTCTGTAGAGACGAAGGCCAGAAGACTGCAATAGATTATAGCATGTGTTAAAAATCATGGAGCAGTTTGAGTTGGAAGATACTAGCTAGTGAAAATTTCCTCTTTTTAATCAAGTACTTTTTTTCCCCATTTTCTTAAGAGTTTTACTAGTAAGGAAGCTAAATTTGTAGTATGGACTTCTGTCTCTTGACAGATTTCTCAGAATGCTTGGTCAGTGTTAGATGAGTACAATGAGGAAGTGATTTAAGGAAGGGGAAGTAGAAGTGGCGTGTGTCATTGTGTCAATGAGGTAAGAAAATTAACTGGAAATTAAATTTGATGGTATCCTCAACATCATGGCGCTTTTGTTTTGATATTAGTAACTTTATCCATTTTCACTAAGGCTCAGCTGCCTACTTTTTGAGTCAGTCTAGCCATAGATACAATCCTCTGTTTTGTATCATTTCATAGGATTTATTTTTCATCTAGTAACCTTAGTTACTTAGATTGTATCCCACACATGTGCATGCATATGTAGGACAGGACTATTTGTATTTTGTTGGATAATAGCTGTCATTTTAGATGTTTCTATTTGTAATTTCTTTCCATTTTTGGATGGCTTACACAAATATTTTATAGTACAGAATAGCAGGTGTAAGATAAGAACTAATAATCATCCTGCTCATGTGACGTTCTCAGAGCCAGGTAGGAGATGTGAGATTATATTCCCCAATTCCTCATAGAACGCTTCTCCCTTTTTTCCTCCTCAGGTGTTTGGCTTTATAGCCAGTTTTATGTTCCTCTTCGACTTCGCCGCTATGCTCTATGAGAAGCGACAGGAGCCTCAGTTGAGGAAACCTGAGGTCCCCCCAGCTGAAACCCTCACTGAACCACTGAATGCATAGACTGGGAGCAGATATTCCAGAAGAGAGGGACTGTTCTTCATGATGCCTGAGCTCTGGCAGGAGGTCTTACAGAATGTGTGTGATTGTTTAAATCACTTCTGGAGAGACAAGGGAGGGCAGGAACCATTTTATCAATGTTGCTGTGTGTCAGTCACCACAAATTAAGCCAGGAGATATTTTTAAAAAATAACTATTGAAACTTGTCTCAGATGCAGGTTTTTAAGGTAGAGAGGAAAACAATTCTTTCTTTAAATCATATAGCTCACATGATTATAAATAATTATGTCATTCTATTACAGGACACTCTAGGCATAGCTTCTAAATTATGTTTTAGAGCTATATAAACAGCTTGAGTATATTCATCCTTTTAGAAATTTTCATTTTTAAATTAATTTGTATCACTATTAGTTTGGTGATTATAGTATGTTCTGTTAATGGAGATTTAATGTATAGTTAAAAAAATCAATATTTAAAATGTTGGTCTAGTTTTTTTCTTAATATATAATTCTTGGTTTTTACTGCATCTCACTCAGCTTTAAAATTATATGATAACATTTTAAGATAAACACTTTCTGAGAACTTTGTGTAGTATATAAAATGTATGGGAATTATTGGTATTTTCTGTGTATAAAGGAGACAACATCAACAACCTCATGTTTATATTGTACTTTGGTTGTTGAGATCACATTTTTACAGAAAGATTATTATGTAACATGTAGAAAAGTGGGAGAAACTGATGTCATAACCAAGGACCAAAGATGAGAAGGTGGGATTTTTGCTCATTATAGTGAAAATAATTATAAAAACAGGCTTCAGCCACTTACTAGATGTATGAAGAGTGAATTCATACTGTGAGGTAGAAATAGTCCATCACCCTACTTAACGCAGCTCTATGGGTCCTCTTACATGTGTGTTCTTGGAGCAGATCTTTCTAAAACTCCAGCCTTTGACTTTTCATGTATGTGTTCTCTGTTTATCAGAATGGTCCATGTGCTGCTTCATCATCTGCCAGAGATGGGCCTGTGTTTCCTTTTCTCATTGTCTGTTGTCTAAAGGTAGTTCAGAATCTTTGACTGTGAAATCTTTTGACTGTGTATAGTAGGAGCTGTAGGGTCCTTTTTTCCATACAGGTATTGCTCCAGTTTCTCTCTGGAGGAGACATTTTAAGAAAGTGAATAGCTAGGAATCCTGGCCAGATTGATACTAGCGTAGTCAGACAAGTCTTGGGACATTGTAATGAGTTCTGATAATTTGGAAGAATTGTTTGTTGCTTGTAGGCTATCAGCCACACAGATGGGATAGGACCTGTTTGCCCAAGTTGTATGAACCTGGCCTTTCTTGTCCTCCTCTGAGGGTTTTGAGCCAGAGCTCCAGTATTAAGATGTTAAGCCATATGTTGGATTCTTTCAGTGATACAAATTTAGTAACCTCATTCTTAGTAGTGTCTGTCAGCCATTTATGTGTTACAAATGGGTTTAAGTTGCATGGAGGTGGCTAATGTGGCTCTCAGAAATGGGTGAGTGTGGGCAGATATTTGCTGTTGCCAACTCAGTAGCTTATCTGTTGGTATCCGTTTGGTTGCCGGTAGTGATGGTAATATCATCACTTCCCAATGGGAGATAATGAAACCAATCAAGGGTGCTGTTTTTACTGGCATATCATCTAAGATGAGAGAAATAGCTGGGTCTTTGAGAGTAAAATTTGATTTGAAGATAACCAACTTGTAGTTGGTTGTAGAATTTCACATCAGACTGCCATGTTGGTGCTTTAATGTGATATAAACTTATTAGAATTCATAATCATTTGGGCTTCTTCAGGGTTGCCACAAAATACCTGAGGTAATCAATTTAAAAAGAGGAAAAAAATTATTTTGGATCACAGATTTGGAGCGTTCAGTCTGTGGTTAGTTGGCCCTATTGCTTTTGGGCCTGTGGTAAAGCGGTGACTCACAGTGGGGAGTGTGTGTGGTAGAGCAAAGCTCCTACCTTATGGTGGCTGAGAAGCAAACTGGAAAAAGGAGTAGAAGAGGTTGAAGTCTCACAGTCCTCTTCAAGGCTGCATCACTGCTGACTGCAGATCTCCTAGTAGCCCCACCTTTAACATTTCTACCACCTTTTCATTGTGCTGCTCTAGGGAACAAGCCCTCAATGCATGGCCCTCGGGGACATTCCAGATGCAAACTGTACCACTGCCCATGTGTTGGGTCTCGTTAGCATCGACAGATTCTAATCTTGGCTGGCTTCAGACATGAAGCATGTTGAATTGAGCTTAAACTTGGTTATTCTCAGGCTTCACCTCCATTTGTCTTCATGGTGCAGAGGTGGGCCTCTTTGTTAACCACTGAAGTTTTCCCTTTTTAGAAAGATAAATTGTTCAGTTGTATTTTGATCATTTTTGTAATCGTCTTTCACCTTGTTTCTTGGGTGACTCATGCCTTGTTAGCTTCTCTTCTATTATGCAAGAAAGTAGGAGTAAAAAGACCATTTTAGTAAATAATTCAGGGAGAACTTGAGACCAAAAACTTGTTATGTATAGCAAAGAATAACCTGAATAAACTCAAAATAATTTTGTACTAGCAGTTACGGTAAATTTAATTTGTAATCTTTTATACAGATTGTTTAGAATGGTTCTTAAGAATTATGAGGGAAATGTACTTATGGTACAGAAATTTTATAATTAAAATTATTTGGGAATTGAGAATGTATTTTTGCATGTTTATAGAAAATCATTTTTGTATTTTTCAATTTAAATCTTGTTGGTCTTTTTTTATCTCTCTTAATGTCAAATTTTATTGTCTTTTTAAATAAATTCATTTAATTGAAATGTTTATACCTTTGTAGTTGTTTACTGCAGGAGCATGATGGCTTGATAAAAGCTTTCTCATGTCGTTGTGGGAGTTGGCTTTACAGCCTTGGTAAGTGCTTATGTGTAGTACTCAATTTTAGGTCTCGCCTGTGTAAAAGGTAAGGCTAGCAAAGAAGGAAATCCATTTGCTGTGCACGAGCTGTCTCTTTGGAAAGGTAGAATACACACTTAAAACATTCTGAGGGGGCTCCATATGAAGAGTTGTACAAGAATGTTATAGGCTAAATGTTAGATACCTTCATGGAAGCACATTTGGAGACTATATCACATTTCTGGATATGGCTAAAAATGCCGAAAATAAAAGACACACTCTGTTCAGTGATTCAGAAAGTGTGAAGCGGAACTAGAGTGGTTCTGGTAAAAGCTATACAAATATTTGTACAGTTTGCAAAATTCCTGCCTCCAGTCTGTATGAGAATAACAAGGTCTTTATAGCTGTCGAGAACTCACTGGAATTTATACATTCTTTAGAGATTTTTTGTTTTTGTTTTGATGAAGAGCATTATATTAATATGCAGTAAGCTGCTGTGAGCAGAAAACTTAACTAAATGTGTCTTAAACTGTAAGGAGAACATCACAAGAAGTCTGGGTAGAGCATCAGGTTTTGTGGTGCCTGCTTATAGTCCCAGCTATGCAGGAGGCTGAGGCAGGATGTTCACTTGAGCACAAGAGTTTAAGACCAGCCCAGTAACAGTGCTCAGCAAGGTCATCATGGTCCCAAGTTTTTCTCATATTTTCTGCTCATCATGTTGCATTGTGAATTTTGTCATCAGAGTTGAGCCTTTGTGGTATATAGCAAGATGGTGGCAAGATCTCCAGGCTTTTTTTGGGCACATAGCAATATCCAAGAGTTTTTTCTTAAGCTATTCCTTTTTGGTGAAGCTCCCTGGTGAGCTTTGCCTGTTTGTCTTACTAGAAAATATTAAATGTCCCTTTCTGAATCATTTGCTGACATGGATAATGAAAACACTGGAATTGGCTTAAAGTAATCAAGATTCTCCCACCTTAGGTTGTACATCTGCCTATCTCAGAAGCGTACAGCCTGGAACTACCTGAGTGAGTATATTATCTGTCAGCAGAATGTTATGGATTGTACCCCAAGTAGGAGAATTCAAATCAGTGGTGCTCCTAGGAGATACTCAATGACTTAAAAAGCATTGGTGGCTGAGGATTTAGCTCAAGTGGTACCACACCTACTTTGGAAGCCTGAGGGCCCTGAGTTCAATGTCTGGTACCACACACACACACACAAAGCATTTCTAGTCTTGACTATTCTGAAACAAAATAGAAAAACTAGCACTAGTTTTATTTTTAGTCTATAACTCTGCAAGTATGTGTATTATAGAAAACTGACATCATAAAATGTAAGTATTCTTTTTCTTGACATTTTTGTGTTTGGGTAGTTTTGAAACATTTCAAGCACTGAAAAGTATAGACACTACCCAGCTTTAGTAGATTTTAACATTTGCTGTACAGTATTTGCTTTAAGGTCCCTTGTTAAAAAAAGGAAAAGCTGGGCTGGAGATTTAGTTTAGTGGTTCCAGCTCCTTCCTGGCAAGCACAAGGTCCCTGGTTTGATCCTCAGTAATCACATACAGTAATACCGGGGGTGTGGTGACTCACCACTAGTCAGTACCGCATACCACAATGCTAGGGCATGGTAGCTTATGCCTGTAATCCCAGCACTGGGGAGGGAGAGGCAGGAGGATTGCTGAGTTTGAGGTTTGCCTGGGCTCTATATTGAGCTCAGAGCCAGCCTGAACTACAAAGCGAGATCTTAACTCAAAAATTAAAAAAAAAAAAAAAAAAAGGAAAAGCTTTAAAATACCAAAACCTGTGGGCCATCATTTGGCTTAGTAGTAGAGGACTTGCCTAGCATGTCTGAGTCCCTGGGTTAAATCCCCAGTATCACAAACTAAACCAAAGCAACTCTAATCATATTCTTCCTTTTTCAAAGGTAAACATTACATTAAATTTGGTAAGTATCCTTGTATGTTTTTATTATCTATACCTTTGTGCTTGTGTTCACATATACACATGCATGTGGGTGCATGCACAGATGGATGTGTGCATATGCAGTGTGTAATGTGTTTGTGCTATGTGTATCCTTCGCTGGCCATCTTTTTCAGTTAATAATGTTTCAGAATTTACACGTGTAAAGAAAAATTTGAACATGGTTTTCAGTTTCTTACCTTTTCACTGTTACATTGCACAAATATCTGAATGTCTTTTCATGTGCACATTTATAAGACTTTGGATGTGGCCTGAGTATTTAGAGGTCAAATTGTTGGGCTGGAAGGAATGTACCATTTCAACATTGGAAAATATTTCTATGCAGATCCAGTTGATATTCTCTTCTGCAGGTTATAAAAGTGCTTATCTCTCCAGTCTAGTCCTGCATTTTTTTTTTTTTTTTTTGAGACAGTGTCTCGCTTTGTAGTTCAGGCTGACCCTGAACTCACTATGTAGCCCAGGCAAGCCTGGAACTCAGCAATCCCCCTGCCTCTGCCTCCTGAGTGCTGGGATTACAGGTGTGAGCCACCATGCCTGGCATTATGGTATGTGGTACTGATTGCTGGTGGGCGTGAGTCACCACGCCTGGTATTATTGTTTATGGTTACTGGGGATCGAACCAGGGACCAGTACCTGCTTGCCAGCTTTGTCTCTCTAGTTACTTCAAATTTAAAAATACAAGATTTGTTCGTCGGCTTCTGAATCGGCCAACTGTGCAGTTGGCCTTGCTTGCCCAGCTACCTGTTAGCCTCTCTTGTCTGTATTCAGAGTACTCACCACCTGTGGAAAGACAGTTCCAGCAGAAGCCGATTGAGACAAACCAATTTCAGTCCCTTGCTCCTGCCTTGGGATCCTCTTAAGTTGGGGTGAAACTAACGTCTACATGGGCAGCCAAGAAGGAAAGCGCCTTTAATGAAACCGACCTGTGTGGATTATGTGGCATGGAAGGTTTTAAACCACTCTTAGCTCCTCTTGTATCTGTCACCACAAATGGTGATGTGTAACAAGTCTCCCTAAAACTCAGCAGCTGAAAGTAAGTGCTCTTTTGTAGCGCCTGGGTGTGGGTCTTGGGTGAGGCCACCTGGCTGCTCTGGTCTGAGCAGGGCTTGCTCACATGCCTGGGTGCAGGCCTGCTGTTGACTGAGCTCGGGCTTCTGGCTGGCTCTCTGATAGAAGGGGAAGCTGATTCTCTTCCAGGAATTTCTCCTATTTCTTGCGCAGGCTAGCTTATTTTCACGGCACTGGAAAAGGAGCAAGAAGGACAAACCACAGTGTCCTAGCATTCCCAACCCCAGCGTCAGACTGAGGAGGCGCAGTGAATGGGCATGGCCGAGAGAGGAGTACGTAACTGGGGCCATGTCCACATTGTTCTTATATCCCTACTAGTTGTCTGCTTTCTTGGGCACATACCCTCATAGTCAAGAGGGGCAGCTTCTGTCATTTATGGTCACTTTCCAAAGAGTATTTTACCCAAGTATGAATCGGTGGGGAATATATTCATTGCAATGGAATCTCACGAATTATCTACTGATAGGGAAAACTTCCAATTTAATATGACATTATGCCTTCTGGTACAGATAAAAGTAAGACAATGACAAAAACAAGCAGATTAAAAGTTGGAGTTACAGGGCCGGAGATTTAGCTCAGTGGTTCCAACACCTGCCTCGCAAGCGCAAGGTCCTGAGTTCAATCCTGGTAACCACATACAATGCTGGGCGTGGTGACTCACGCCCACCAGCCATCAATACCACATACCACAGTGCCGGGCGTGGTGGCTCACGCCTGTAATCCTAGCACTCCGGAGGCAGAGACAGGAGGATTGGTGAGTTCAAGGCTTGCCTGGGCTACATAGTGAGCTCAGGGCCAGCCTGAACTACAAAGCAAGACCCTGTCTCAAAAAAAAAAAGTTGGAGTTACAGTTCCCTAAACTTTCAATAGCTTGTAATTTAGCTAGACATGAAAGGACTGTGTGTGTACAGGGACTGGCCCCATGGTGCTCTGACCTTGTTTATGGGGAAGTTGGAAAGAGCAACATAGTAATTACGCAACTTTGTAAGAATGAGAGCTCCTGAGTAGAGGAAATGACTTGTTTAAAAAGGGGCCATTTGGGCCACTTGGTCTCTGTGTACTTTATGGCCAGACATGTTTACACCTGAGTGGTTGAAATCTGCTGTCCCCTCTTAGGGATGAGCCACATAGCTTGTTTTGAACTCAGCAGCACCACTTTGTTATCATAAGCAGATCACAGGCAAAGAAGTGTGGCCCTAGAACACCTGCAACAAAGTGTTCCAGTTAGTTATCCTCATAGGTCTGAGCAAAACGAGCCCTCTTGTCTGTTGAGGTCAAAAGAGATGCAAAAGCCAAGGAACTCAGGCAGAGGAGATTTATCCATTTGTGCAACTTGTAAACTAATGAAAATAGAGCAGCTGGCCTTGAGAAGTCATCACTGAAGAGCCTGCTAGAACTGGCAAATGATAAGGACCTTTGCTCAGAGTGGCTCCCGTGATTTCTCATTGAGGATCCTAATCCTTTGTGGTTCCTTATCTGTGGTGACTTTGAACATTTGGTTTGTAGTAGAGACAATGGCTGTGTAGGTTTGATGGCTTTTCAGCGTAAATGTGTTTCTCTAATTGTCATTGCTTCATATAACCATATATATAGTAAATATTAATTTTGAAATTATACAGTTAGATGTTTCTGTAGTGCAGAACACTTAATATAGGTATGTCTTTACTAGTCTATTCTTGATTTGCCCAAAGATCTGGCAGCATTTCGTGAGAATTTTTGAGAAGATTTGGTGAATCTTGGAGCAGTGCACTCTGGCTAAATATCCCATCTGAAGTAGAGCGTTGCAGTGTCCACTGCTGCGACTCAGCCACTTACCATCACCAAATGGCTGGCACCTGCCAAAGGTCTTCTGCTTCTTAAAGATAGGTGGGCTTTTTCATCAGTGGTGTTTTCTTGTCAGATGGTTTACTTTGTAGGTGAGACCTTTGTTAGACCAGTAGTTTGAGTAAAGCAGTAAGGAAGACACCATCTCTCTCTAATGGGAGGGAAATCATCTGTTTCTGAAGAAGACTAAAGGCCAAAGGCTGAATCTGATTCATACTTGGAAATCCATTTTATTCTTACAGTGAGGCTCTGAGGAACTTGTCCTATCTATGCATTTTAGTTGAGAATTACAAGAGAGGTGGCCTAGCAGTGGAGAATTCAGGGCAATAAATGCCCTGTTTTGATGAGGGTCAGTAGAGCTAGCAGGTGCCTGAACAGTAGCAGGAAGTCCTTAAGTTCCAAAGCCCAAAGAAAGACCCAGAAGAAGCAGAAGAGCTTTCTTTGTTAAAAGCTCTAGTGAGCTGTGCAAGTAGTCACAGACACCTGTAGTTCCCTGGGGTCTGAAGGAAATAGATGGGCCAGCTGTAGAGTAAGGCTGTTTACTGTGGCCTGACCCTGCTGAAATAATTTGTTGTTGAAGTTCACATTTTGGGTAAAGACTGTAGGAATATTCCTAAGTTGGGATATATTATGTACAGTTTTTGTTGTGGGTCTGTTTCTTTGTGTGTGTAGGGGGGGTGGGGGGTATTAGGGATTGAACACAAGGGCTTTGCACTGAATTATATCCCCAACTTTATTTTATTTATTTATTTGAGACAGGGTCTTGCTTTGTAATTCAGGCTGGCTCTGAGTTTACTGTGTAGCCCAGGCAAGCCTCGAACTCAGCAATCCGCCTGTCTCTGCCTCCTGAGTGCTGGGATTACAGGCGTGAGCCACCACGCCCAGCACTGTGGTATGTGGTATTGATTGCTGGTGGGCATGAGTCTCCATGCCCAGCATTGTATGTGGTACTGGGGATTGAACTCAGGACCTTGCGCTTGCGAGGCAGGCGCCAGAACCACTGAGCTAACCCTCCGGCCCTATTTTTTTATTTTTGAGACAGGGTCTTGCTAAGTTGCCTAGGTGTGGCTCAAACTCGGTGTCCTGCTGTCTCACCCTCCCAGTGCTGGGATTAGAAGTGTGCACCACTGTACGTGGCTGGTTTTTCCTCACATCTGTCTCTGAGCATGACGCAGCTCCTGAGATGGTCTCTTGGAAGGCAGAATGCTAGGATTTTGTCCTTGGCACATCAAGAAGCAAGGGCAGTGCTCTCTGTGCAGCCATTATGAAAATGCCCACACTTCCACCAGCAGGTCACATTGTACTAGGTTTGTCCAGCCCACTGGTGCTGTCACTAGAGAATTCAGGAGGATTAAGGATACTGTAGGCTGTGCCAAGTTAAAGCAAACAGGATCCCATAACAAGGCAATAGCAGTATCCTAAGCTGCAAACCAAGTGCCAGGTGCTAAAGCTGGAGTCCATTCAACGCTTTTATGGCGTCAGACACCACAGAAACAGTAGTGGCTCTTTGCTCCTTTAAGCCTCCATCGACCCTTGTGAAACTGCCTGCAGCCACTAGCCAGGCAGGATGTTCCAGGGAGACTCGGTCTAAAGGAAGTTTGCACGGTGTCCCAGGCAGGTAGCACTGTGAAAGGACCTAGCATTTTCTTTTCCAAGGAAAAGGCGCTGTTTGAACATCTATGCTTGGTGAGGTCTCTGGGTAAACTCTATCCTTGTCTGTGCATTCGACCCTTATGTGAACCACGAGCAGGAGTGGCAGTGAGTGTGTTCCGTGAGCAGATTCTACAGCAGCAAGTACAGTCTGTGCAAGGAAACACACAAAATGACAGTCCATATCTAGTACATTTAAGAGTATTGGGAGCTTGCTTGTAAGTGAGACAGACTCTAGGACTCAGTCCCATGCCCCAATCTTGTTCCTTTGATGTAATTTGGCCTGGTCTAACTTGTGTCAGCCTGGAGTTAGATCCTTGCTCCACAGCAGCTGTGGAGTACCTCCAGGTTTTGCATTCTCTCCTCTGCTGCCTCAATACCTGACAGGCCCTGGCTCTTGTAGCTGTCTCTCTGTCCCTTGATTTCTGTCAGTCACCTGACTTCCTGATTTTTCATCATAAATATAGCCGTAGCTGTAGGTTGTTTTTCCTGGGCTCCTTTTTTTTTTTTTTTTGAGACAGGGTCTCGCTTTGTAGTTCAGGCTGGCCCTGAGCTCACTATGTAGCCCAGGTAAGCCTCCGACTCACAGCAATCCTCCTGCCTCTGCCTCCCGAGTGCAGGATTATAGGCGTGAGCCACCATGCTGACCTTGTGGTATGTGGTACTCATTCCTGGTGGGTATGAGTCACCAGGCCCAGCATTGTGGTATGTGGTTACTAGGATAGAACTCGGGACCTTGTGCTTGTGAGGCAGATGCCGGAACCAAAGATGAGCTAAATCTCTTCTTTGCAGCATTCAGTGGCCTTAATAAGATTTTTGATGGGTAGGAAATCTGTTTCTTTCAAAGGACTTGCTTGTTTGTCCCACCCACTTCCTGGGACTTGGAGGTCTTCATCTTTCCAGCCCTGACCATTCATGCAAGCCAGTTACCCCCTTAGCATTTTCTTCCCTTGGACTATTCTTTCACTGAAGTAGATGATCAGGCGTGCTGCCTGGAGCTTTGCCCGTGGGGGTGTAGGCAGGCTGTCATGTCTGTAGGTTGTGCAGGCATGGATTCAACCAACTGGGGAAGGAAAATACTGGGAAATTACTTATGTATGGAACCTCTGTGTGGTGGTACTGGGGATTAAGCCCAGGGCCTTGTACATGCTAGCATTAGCTACACTACTGAATTAACTCCCTAGCTCCTTTTACATTTTGAAACAGGGCTTCTGAATTGCCCAGGCTGGCCTTGAACTTGAACTTGCAGTCCTCCTCCTTTAGCCTTGCAAGTAGCTGGGATTATTGGTGCATGCTGCCGTACCAAGCCTCAGACTTTTTTTTTTTTTTTTTTTTTTTGAGACAGAGTCTCGCTTTGTAGTTCAGGCTGGCCTTCAGCTCATTATGTAGCCCAGGCAAGCCTGGAACTCAGCAATCCTCCTGCCTCTGCCTTCCGAGTGCTGGGATGACAGGTGTGAGCCACCATGCCCGTGACTGTGGTATGTGGTATTGATGGCTGGTGGGCGTGAGCCACCACGCCCAGCATTGTATGTAGTTACTGGGATCAAACTCAGGACCTTGCACTTGTGAGGCAGGCGCTGAAACCACTGAGCTAAATGTCCAGCCCTGCTACAGACTTTTCCTTGTCACTATTTCTTTTTTTTTTTTGAGACAGGGTCTTGCTTTGTAGTTCAGGCCAGCTCTGAGCTCACTATGTAGCCCAGGCAAGCCTCGAACTTAGCAATCCTCCTGTCTCTGCCTCCTGAGTGCTGGGATTACAGGCATGAGCCACCACGCCCGGCACTGTGGTATGTGGTATTGATGGCTGGTGGGCATGAGTCTCCATGCCCAGCATTGTATGTGGTTACCAGGGATCGAACTCAGGACCTTGTGCTTGCAAGGCAGGTGCCGGAACCACTGAGCTAACCCTCCAGCCTATCCTTGTCACTATTTCTTAAACAGTATAGTACACAGATTATGTATATAGCATTTGTATTATATGAGGTATTATTACTAATCAGTAGATTTAAATAATACCAGGAGGATGTGTAAGTTATGTGTCTGCTACACCATTTTTTATTTTATTTTTTTCCACTTTTTTTATTAGTACATTTATATAGTATGCAGTGATTACATTCTTCATTGGGAGTTGTTACATAACAGGTTTTTATCCTACTTGTTGATTCTTGATGTTATTTCTAGTGTAATTGGTATTCTGTTCAGAAAGTCTCTGCCTGAATCTAAGAATTCTGCCTGTTTTGTATTCTAGCATGTTAAGCAGGTGATGGCAGTGTAATACTCCATTATGGATAAATACCACACTTTTTTATTCATTCCTCTGTTGATGGACATACACACTGCTTCCAAGATTTAGTTATTATGAATTAGGTTGCTGTAAACATGGGTGTGCATGTAATATGATGTCTTTAACTGTTTCAGGAGAATACCTAGAATAGGGAGGATTGGGTCAAGTGGAATTTCTTTTAGCTTCTTGAGGCCTGTTTACTGATTCCTTTAAAGGTTGTACCAGTTTACATTCCCACTAACCGTGTAGAAGAGTTCCCCTTTTCCCTATAATCTCATCAACATTTGTTACTATTTGATATCTTGAAAATAACCATTCTTTCTGGAGTGAGGTGGAATTTCAGTGTTTTAATTTGCATCATTCCATGGTAGTGATGTTGAACATTTCTTAATGTTTTTACTGGCCGTTGGTACTTCTGTGAAATATCTGTTCATTTCAGTTGCTCATATTTTGATCGGATTTTTTATTT